>WNWK01000052.1:237500-262500 GCA_009830355.1 Cherax destructor
TGTAGTTTTAAAAATAGGTTAGATAAATACATGAGTGGGTGTGGGTGGGTGTGAGTTGGACATGACTAGCTTGTGCTACTAGGTCAGATGCCGTACTAATTCCTTAAGTGGAAGTGACCTGACTAGCTGGAGTTTACCTGGAGAGGGTTAACTCCAGGTGGTCGGGTCTAAGCCGGGGAGTGATGGACCTGCCTCGCATGGGTCAGTAGGCCTGCTGCAGTGTTCCTTTTTTTATGTTCTTATGTTAGCTTCTCGGCGGTACTAGATACTCTCCTTCTAAGCAGTTCACAGTCACCTCTAGAAAGCTTTTCTAGTTTACAGTTATTCTTCTCTCGAATCTAGTGATCTAATATTCTAGCTGGGTTTTTCTCAGTTTTTAGCTTGAATTATTGCAGTACTGGTGTGCAATACCAACAAAATGAGGACTGTGACATGTGTGTGCAACACCTGGGTATCTTTGCTTGAGAACATTTCGCCCACCAGTGGTTTTTTTTTCCCAAGACAGTATACTCGAAAACATTTCGCCCAGCAGTTTTTTTTCCCAAGAGTATACTTGAAAACGGTCACTAGTGCTTAATTCCTACTGATGTCTGTTGCCCTTGTTTACCTAGCAATAGGTAGGTAGGTAGGTAGGTGCCTGGGTGCTGGTTAACTGCTGTGGGTCGCATCCTGGGTAATAAATCCCATTGCTTGGCTTTCCTGGGTTATCCAGGGTTACCAGTTCGGATTACTCTTTCTGATTACTAACCCCAGAGGGATTAGTAACCCCGGAGGGATTAGTAACCCGAATGTTTTTTTTTTTCTACTCGTGCCAGGTTTCTCCTCCCTCCCTCCCTCCCTCCTTCCCTCCCTCCTTCCCTCCCTCCTTCCCTCCCTCTCTCCCTCCCTCTCTCCCTCCCTCTCTCCCTCCCTCCTTCCCTCCACTCTCTCCTCTCACTCTCTCACTCCCCTCAGTCTCCAACTTGTTTCCCCTTCCCTCTCTATTTTTTCCTTCTTCCCTCTTTTCCCCTCCACACACTATCCTTCCCTCCCTCTATACTCCTCTTCCTTCCCCTTCCTGGCTCTCCTTCGCTCCTAACACTAAGATATTTCGCGCCTAATTCGACGGGTCTTTTAGACTAGTGCCAGAGGCAAGATCACAATTATTCCATCCCCATTTCTTCTATTTTCAGCATTTGTATCATTTGTTTTAATGCTATTCCTACATAGGAATTGTAGAAGGGGGTTAACAATAATTGACTTAAGATGAGAGGTAAATCTCTCTCTCTCTCTCTCTCTCTCTCTCTCTCTCTCTCTCTCTCTCTCTCTCTCTCTCTCTCTCTCTCTCTCTCTCTGACTAAAGGCGTCGCCATCTCAAATTGCTCCGAGGGACAGCGTCTGACCCCTCGTCTCCCCTCAGACCTGACCCCTGACCTGACCCCTCACTGACGGGCAGTAATCAAGTCTCTGGTGATATAAGTGTCTAGTGACGTCATCTAATATACGAGTGTGTGTGTGTGTGTGTGTGTGTGTGTGTAAGAGAGAGAGAGAGAGAGAGAGAGTGGGGGAGGGTAAAATCACACAGGAGGAATTATAACGACGAAACAGATACGAAGAAAGTGGATAAGCGTGCATGCCCATTAGCGTCAACGCACACTAGTCAGATACGCCACGCGGACGCGAGGCGTAAAAAAGCTGCTGCAATACTAGCCAAAGAAAGTGGTGCGGAGAGTGCCACGAAAATTACCCACAGTTTCGTTTCGAAATATCTCGACCCATTTTATATTTTTTCCCCCTTCGATGCTTTTGAGAGAGTCTTACTTTACCCCTCCAGTCCATGAGCCTTCAAGGGCAGGCAGGAGCCTTGATGCTTCTGGATGGCTCTTGATACATAGAATCCCACTATCAGAAACAAAAACAAGTAAAAATATAATAATAATATCTTCGTTTCCCCAGGTTTACAAAAACAATAAAAATAACAAAACAATATAACCAAAGATAAAAAAACAAAAGCAAAAACAGCAAAAAGAAAAAAACAAAAAAAGACAATAAAATAATACTAATACTAATAATAATAATAATAATAATAATAATAATAATAATAATCCCACTTCAAGAAAATGGCAAAAACACTGAATGATGATTTAATTTTCTGTGTTGACGCAAGTTGAATATTTATATTTTTTTCATTTGTGTTGATGTGTGCGTAACATTTTTACAGCGGCTCTCCTGAGATTACTGACGGTAAATCAGATCCTTTTTTTCCTTAACAGATTTTGGTGGGAGGGAAGAGTTTTCCGCATAGCGTCACTGGTACATTCTTGGCTTCATAAATACGTCAGAAGTTCTCTGACGTAGCAGTGATCTGGTCACTGCCAGAAATTTCACTTGGAAAAAATCTATCGGCTTCTTCCTGGGTATGTTTTAGCATATTCACTTAGAGTTCACTTGGGGGTTCACTTGGAGTCGATTCAGGTGGTCTTGGTCCCCGAGGTCTGGTCCAAGACCAGGCCTCATGTTTGCTGTCATGATCTATCAAGGTTTTGGTGCCCGCCTCCAGCAGTCCAATGTATCCACCACAACCCGACAGATCAGGAATTGTTTGGGGGAATTTTTGGAGTTGCCTAACTGAAGACAATCAAGGGATTTATTGGCAATTCTCCTTTTGTATGAAGGGTGGGTCCTGAAGCGTCGAGCTTTCTTAACACTTTTTGAGTTCTCTCTCAGTGTACTCATCGCTCTCCTGTTTTTCATTGGAGGTATGAACGGTGTGAATGCTTGGGACCAATCCCTCCAGTATCTTCCAGTAGCAGTTTATAATATATCTCGCCTACGTTCTAGGGAGTACAGTTCTAGGGACTTCAAACGCTCTGAACAATTTAAGTGACTGAGTTTATACGACATGTGAAAGTTCTTTGTACATTTTCAAGCTCAACAATTTCACCTATCTTGAAGGGGTCGTTCAGTATACAGCAATTGTCTAGTCTAAAGAGAACGCGCGACTAGAAGAGTATCATTAGTGGATTGACATCTCTCTTTTTGAAAGTTCTAGCTATCCAGCTTATCATTTTCTTGCAGTTACGATAAAAAAACATTGTTGTGCTCCTTGAACGTAAGATTTTCTAACATCACTCCCAGGTCTCTCACATTTGACTTACATTCTACTGAGTGGTTTGAGTTTGTCTTGTACTCTGATCTTATTTTTATTTCCTCCATTCATTCGTGACGTAGTAACTAAAATTTGTCCTCACTGAACATCATATTTGTGTCAGTAGCCCACTGGAAGACTTTGTTTACATCAGCTTGGAGGCTCACTGAGTCTTCTATGGATGCCACTCTCGTACAAATTCTGGTATCGTCTGCTATGATTTACGTCCCTATGTCAGAATGAGGAAGTGGGGCGAGAACTGTGCCTTCGGGGACAGACCTTTTCACTGTAGCAGCCACTGTTTTCACTGTAGCAGCCACTGTTTTCACTGTAGCAGCCACTGTTTTCACTGTAGCAGCCACTGTTTTCACTGTAGCAGCCACTGTTTTCACTGTAGCAGCCACTGTTTTCACTCTGTTGACTATTACTCTTTGGGTTCTATTTGTCGGGAAGTAAAATATCCATCAATCCACCTTCCCAGTTATCCCTTCTGAGCACATTTTGTGTGCAGTTACCCCATGGGTGCACTTGCCAATAGCTTTTGCAATGTCAGTGTTCACTGCACCTGCAAAAGACTAGAGCAACCTTATTTAAAGACTTTATACGAAACGAAAAAAAATTGCTATCCCAAATTTCACATTTTTAAAGGAATCTGAGACAATTCTAATTGCTTCATTAAAATTACCATATGGTGAAAATCATACATGATAAAATATGCCTAACCTGTTTATGAAATTTCCATAATTCATTTAAAATGTTTGAGAAAGTGAGGTTGAGGGAAGGTGACCTGGAGCATGATAGTGACACTTTCATAGACAGAAAAATGCGGAAATTTGTCCCAACGTGAATCTTGAGTCACATGTTGACCCAGTGGAGGGTTGGGGTATTTGACAGTGGCTTCTCGTTGTCTTCCAGTGGCTTCCCGTTGTCTTCCACCGTGGCTTCCCGTTGTCTTCCCGTGGGGTTGCCATTTCACACCGTAAGAAATTTCATAACATATAACACATCACACAAAACATCATAACACATCACACACAATACGTCATAACTCATAAATAATATATATATATATATATATATATATATATATATATATATATATATATATATATATATATAAAAGCGTCCAGATGGTATCACCCTTCAAGCCTGGACAGACGGCAAGCAGGTGGTGTGGGACTACACATGTGCATCTACCTTGGCTGATACCTATCTCCAGTACACCAGGGAGGAAGGAGGGGCTGCTGCCACCTTCAGGGAGTCCCAGAAGTCGAGAAAATATGGAGAACTTGCCCATCATTATATGTTTGTTCCCATAGGCTCAGAGACCCTTGGCTCATGGGGAAAGAGTGCATCTAAGTTCCTCAAGGAGCTGGGCAAAAGACTCAACAGGGTAACTAGGGATCCCAGGGCAGCTAGTTTTCTGTTCCAGCGACTCAGCGCTGCTGTTCAGAGGGTAATGCATGCTGTATTCTGGGCACGCGCACCAGCTCGGAAGAGCTGGATGAGATTGTCGCATTATAATCAGTGACAAAGATGTAACAATATGTACTAGACATGTATCTCTCACCTCGTGTACTGTATATGCCATCTTTATATATATATATATATATATATATATATATATATATATATATATATATATATAATATATATATATATATATATATATATATATATATATCGTGCCGAATAGGTAAAATTGGTCAATTAGCAAGAACGCATAAAATTAAGTCCTTTCTAAAATTTCTCTTGTACGTTTAAAGATATATTTTTTTCATTTATGTTAATGTAAAAATTAATAATTTTGTACCAAAAGATTCTTAGAAAACTTCCCTAACCTTATTATAACAAGCGCAATTTAATTTAGCCTAATCCAACTAAATATATTTTAGATAAGTTTACAATAATTTAATGATAAATTTTGTTTACCACTACTCTTTGTGTTCGATTTTTTAGAAAGTTGAAGATCCATCTGCCTACTTTGCCAATCCCTTTAGCACGCATTTTGTGTGCTATTACACCATGATCGCACTTGTCAAAGGTTTTTACAAAATCTGTGTAAACTACATTTGCATCCAAGACCATATCATAGTGGTCCAGTAGTTGCGAGATGCAGGAGCGACCTGCTCTGAGCCCATGTTGCCCTGGATTGTGCAATTATTGGGAGTCCAAGTGGTTTGCAATCCTGTTTCTTAGAGCTCTTTCCAAGATTTTTATGATGTGGGACGTTGGTCTATAGTTCTTAGCTATTGGTCTATAGTTCTTAGCTATTGGTCTATAGTTCTTAGCTATTGGTCTATAGTTCTTAGCTATTGTTTTGCTGCCACCTTTATGGAGTGTGGCTATATATGTGTGATAACGTACCAGGTCAGTCGCTCGTCATATTTAAAACTTTCGAACCAAAGCTTCAGCTAATATTCTTTCATTTAAGATTAAAATTTAAATATTTACGAACAGCAGACGACTGTTTTTTTTTTTTTTAGCACTTCAGAATCCAGTCTTCGTGTCGTATTCTTTCACGTACACGATCATAAATCTGAAGTAAATTCTGTAGCCTATTGCATGGCAGATTACGACTGAGGATTTCTGAAGAATTCCCGGAGAAACGAAAAAAAATCGGCTGAATAAATTGCTTTAGTTCGTGTATTTAAAACTACAGTTTAGGAGGCAGATTTATTAGCAGATCAAGTATTCAATAAGCAAAATATATAAGTAAAAACAGTGAGCTTTTGTTACTGTACAAATCATCTGCAGTGTAAAGATTATTAAATTTGCTTTATTATTACTATTATTATTATTACTGTTATTACTATTATTATTATAACTATTATTATTACTACTATTATTAATTGCTGCCATTATTATTGCTGCTATAATACTTATTATTGTCATTATTAGTATCATTATTATGATTCATAAAAGTGTTTAGACTGGAGCCGGGTTATTTGCTAGTGTTATTGGGTCAGTCGAGCAGGAGGGCTGGTGTGGGTGTGGCAACATCTGCTCTGTCATCTTCTCACTCTCACACAACAAATATCAAAAGCTCGGGTTTTTATCTTGCTGTTTATGTGGGGAATTTGTTTACGTTGGAGTGTCGGGGGTTCGATGACCAGGCAATGTTGCCCTATGGCACTATTACGTTGTATGAATTTAAATGTGTGAGTTGTGTGTGTGCTCTTTTTAGTTGTTTTTGATGTCTGTGTGTATATTCAGCTGGTTGTGTTTGTGTGCGTATACTCAAGCTAACTGTACTCGTCGATTTAAGTTTGGAGGGGAGGGAGGGGTGTCTTGAGTTCTGGGTGCTGGCCCCGCCTCCTGAGCTTCATCGACCCGGGCATTACCGGTTTCATGAGCACTATCATATCTACTCTCTAAACTGTGTATGGAGTTAGCCTCTCAATCGCTTCCACATTCACTTCATTCCACTTTGCTATTACCCCGGAACCAAGAAAGTACTTTTCAACATCCGTGGAGCTCTCATGTTTCCCATCTCTGTCGTCTTGAACCTTGTCCTCACATTACATAGGTGTCCTTATCAATTCCTCCTGAGTATTTTATACGTCGTCATAATCTTCCCTCGTCACCCCCCTGTCTCCGTGTCTTACCAGGAGGAGAGAGAAGGCCTTATGGTCTTTATATCTGATAAGTGGGGATCAAAGTCAAATATTTATTTCCACAAAGTATTCGTAAAGAGTTGAGTGACAATTAGTCGCGCATACAAATAACCCATGGTTGCGCAGAGCATTTCATGAACACCGTGTCAATGTGGAGACAAAATATGCAGTAGAATAAAGGAACAATACATTTCTACTTCTAAATTTAAGTCGTCTTCAGAAGCAAGAAGAGAGGGTAAGGAACGTCACCTTAGAAGGGAAAGTTGCACATCACTTGCCGGAGGTGATATACGAGAGACGAGCCAAGTGAAGGCTGATGTGAGGCCATCCAGGAGTTGAACCGCTGCATATCTCTGGTCCTGGAAGGTAGACTTTAATAGCAAAACATGAGACCCTGAAGAATTAGACATGTGCAACATCCGGGTATCTTCAGTTGTAGACGTTTTACCATCCAGTGGCTTTATCAATACAAGGCTATAATATGAAGAACGTAGAATTATATACATTCTTCACATTATGTCTTTATATTGATAAAGCCACTGGAAGCCGAAACGTCTATAAAGATACCCAGATGTTGCACACGTGTCTAATTCTTCATGAGACGCTGAAGGTTGGTTTGGTTGAATTAGCATGGATTCTAAGACCTTACGTTTAAAACAGCCTTGTGAACCGAATGATCTGAGAGGATTCCAGGCGTTTGCTATGGTGTTGCCGTCTGAGGTGTAAGAAGCCTAAAGTTTATTCCTGAAGCATAACTGACTGGTCATTAATATCCATTAATTCTGGTAGCGAGGTCTCATATTGTTGGTGGTGTGTGGTAGTTACTCTTACTGTTCCTCATTGTATATACAAGTCTGGGTTGCCGAAATTTTTCAAGTGTGATTTCTTGGTTTCTTTTTACCTGGTCAACGAACTTTAAGGATTTGTTGGTTCAAATACTTTGACTAGCAAAATGTAACCATCAGTTGTGAATGTGGTGTGTGAGGATGGTGGCCAGAACCTTCTCCAGTCAACGTGATAGTCTGCACAGAACCTTCTCCTCCAGTCAACGTGATAGTCTTCCTCCAGTCAACGTGATAGTCTTCCTCCAGTCAACGTGATAGTCTTCCTCCAGTCAACGTGATAGTCTTCCTCCAGTCAACGTGATAGTCTGCCTCCAGTCAACGTGATAGTTTGGTTAAGAAATACTTTAATCTTTGTTTTCCATTCAACCTTTGATCAATTTATGTTCGCTGATTTTGCGATCTTCTCAGAAGAGACAGGTACTCACCTATTTGTGTTTGCAGGAGTCGAGACACAGCTCCTGGCCCCACATCTTCATTGATTGCTACTAGGTCCTATCTCTTCCTGTTCCATGAGATTTATCATACCTCGTCTTAAAACTATGTATGATTCCTGTGTGTGTGTGTGTGTTTAATTACCGATTGTCAAAGGCAAATGACGATAGACACTTGGCCTGTTTTCATTAAAGTTTCAGTTTTCCTGATCAAAGTGCCTTATATCAGTATCCAAACATCCCCTTCCTCTTAAAGGGATTTACAAGTGTATAATTAACTTCACAGAGTTTGAGCTACTGCTGAGTTCTTCCTTAAGCTTGCCCGAAACTCTCTGCATAACTATGGGCTTTCTGCATACACAACTGTCACCCATCTATGTACAAACATTTTATCATGCTGAAATAAATTATTATTATTATTATTATTTAGGTGGTGACAGACTTGCTAGGGTCTACTGTCTCTCCCCCAGGAATTCACGACCATACGCTGCCTCGTCTCTGTTGTGTCCACCTCTGTCACCAGTTTTGTCTCACGTTCAAAGTTGTTTCATTGTTCACTAGAGCTCTTATGTATTTATATTTATTTTATCCTTCTGGCCACGAGTCTTGTTCTGTTATGAAAATACTAGGAATTCTAGCAATAAATTCTGCTTAAACTTTTATGTTGCTTTCCTGTTACTGTGGCTATTATTTTTGTTTACTGAGACTTTTATTAATGCTATGGATTGTCTTCAGGAGTTTTATCAAACCAGTGCGGATTGATTAAAATAAAGGAAAAAATATTCACCGTTGTTCATTCGATCGCCGCGTTGTTAGAAGTGTGATGCTGTCACAGTCCAGATGACCCTGCGAAGTGCAACATCCTCGTCCCTCCTTCAGAGTGCAGACACTATGCTTTCCACCTCCAGGACTCAAGTCCGGCCAACTGCTTTCCCTGATTTTCTCCAACCATGGTATTGTAACTTTCATTAGTCCATTTTCACCGGATTTTTTTTTTGCATTTAAGCGAGTATAGTCTATGGCATCACAGTCCTGACTTTTCGTCTCATCAAGAGTTAAGTTGCCTTGATGCCAGTGAAGGGCTCTTGATCCAGAAAACTGCAGCTGCCTTCCATTTCCTTGGTTCGAACCTCACCGCTTCCCATTCCCCCAGCGGTTGTGTTACCCCCTCTACGATTAACGCCTCCCCACGAATGCACTCATGATGGGAACACGAATGATTCTCGACCCTCAGGAAGGTTACTGGTATACACCAGAAAAAAGATGGGAACTCCGCAGGTAACTTCCATCCACTCTCTCACCTCTCTCACCATGACTCTCTCTTTTACATCTCTTAGTTGTTCATTTATCCATTACTTGACCTATCCCAGTTACACTGCTTGGCTTACCAGGGGAAGTTCCTTACACCTTCCATCCCAAATGTATTTATTTGTCCTCACAGTCAACCCATTTAGCTCCATGTTGTTCTAAATGACCAGACCATCTCAGCAACTTTCCTACCCCAACACCGTCTTCTGATTTGCACGCTAAATCTGTACAAGTTCATGAATCAATAATGTTGGCAGTACTGTGTCTTGGACCTTCCTGCAGTCTAGGAAAATGTGGATGGCTCATCTTCCTCTTTCCCGTCTAGTGCCATTAAGTGGCACACCTTTCTGAGAAACATAAAACACAGGGTTTATTTTCCCTGAAACCGACCTATTGTTAGATATATTTGTTTTATCTAGGTGGTTTACCAGTGTTTTGTGGTGTGTTTGTGTGTGTACTCACCTATTTGTCGTTGAAGGGATCGATTTAAAGCTCCTGGCCTCGCGTCTTCGCTAGTCGCTCCTAAGAACATTGTCTCCCTGCTCCAAGACCATCATCATACCTTATATATATATATATATATATATATATATATATATATATATATATATATATATATATATATATTATATATATATATATATATATATATATATATATATATATATATATATATATATATATATATATTTATATATATATATATATTTATATATATATATATATGTATGTATGTGTGTGTGTGTGTGTGTTGTGTGTGTGTGTGTGTGTGTGTGTGTGTGTGTGTGTGTGTGTACAAATAGGAAGGAGCTGCAACCTCTCATATGACTTGCCTCTTTCTTATAAACGTCAGATTATCGTTTTTTCCCCTTTCTCTCGTGCTTTTTTTTTACGTTAGGGTCCATCTTTGAAGTGAAACTTACAGACTGACACAGAGATGGATGTTATTGTCTACGGCTGTTTTGTTCCACTGGTTCGTCTCTGTACACAGACTCTGACCTCACCTCTCTCTCTCTCAGTATAATATTAAGTAAATTAAATAGAAATATTTTTTTTCCCACTTCAACTCTGCATGAATTGCTGTGTGTGTGTGTGTGTGTGTGTGTGTGTGTGTGTGTGTGTGTGTGTGTGTGTGTGTGTGTGTGTGTGTGTGTGTGTGTGTGTGTGTGTGTGTGTGTGTGTGTGTGTGTGTGTGTGTATATATTCTGTGATTATTTTTTTTATTCCCTCTTTCATTCTGTCAGACTGTCGGTTTCTTTCCCTAACACTTTTATTCATCTTTCTCATATTCTTTCTCTTTTCTTTCTCCTTTCTCTCTCTGTCTCGTCTTATTTTTTATTTTTCCTCTCTCTCCTGTTTTCATTGCACTTAGTTTTTCTCTTTCTTTCTATTTTTGTACCGTCTTCTCTTAGTTGTTAGGTGCACAAATCCATTAATTTTTACAAACCTTATAAAACTTGTATACCAGTCTCCAAAATAAAGTACACAGTAACCCCTCTTATGAAAACTCCTCTATACAATTCGATTTTAAGCAAAAGCAATTGACAAAAGCTCCTCTTCACAGACCCTGTTATTCAATTTTAAATTCCCTTTTGTTTCGGTCAATTGCATATCGTGTAGGCATCTACAAAAGATGGAGGTCCCCACACCTGCAGCTGGAGGTGGGTCCCCACACCTGCAGCTGGAGGTGGGCCTCGTCTATATTGATAAAAAAAAAAAAAGCTGTAGCTTTAGCGTATTTCCAAGACTGGTTCTAGTCAAATCTTCCTGATAGTACTTTTAATGCTCTCATCTGAAGCCCCTGTGTGGGCCGTAGCTCTCATGTGGTCAGTTGACTTGTTA
This sequence comes from Cherax destructor, assembly GCA_009830355.1. Classification (NCBI taxonomy): domain Eukaryota; kingdom Metazoa; phylum Arthropoda; class Malacostraca; order Decapoda; family Parastacidae; genus Cherax; species Cherax destructor. The sequence goes on from WNWK01000052.1 coordinate 248,671, forward strand.
TCTCTGTCTCTCTCTCTTCTCTGTCTCTCTCTCTCTCAACCCTTAACCTCAATCTGGGTAAAGGGGCTGGAGGTAACAGTGACATACAATATGCGAGAGCGTCGGGCTGACACACTTGCCTGATGGTGTCAGTCCGGGTGCAAGTCACGGCCCATCTGGCTCTCACTGTCAGCAGGGAGGCACTCCAGTGGCAGAAATAGCTGAGAGAGAGAGAGAGAGGAGAGAGGAGAGAGGAGAGAGGAGAGAGGAGAGAGGAGAGAGGAGAGAGGAGAGAGAGAGAGAGAGAGAATTTAAAACTATAAGACGATTACCAACAGCTTGCCCGATCAAGAGGCCAAGCCGAGATCAGAGGACCGACCCTCAACAACTCGTTGTAGTGAATGGCCCACACGGCTTTAGCGCTCAATGAGACGCAAATTAATGTAGCACAAAGGTAATCTATTGGCCAAGACAGTGAGTGAACTTGTGCATTGAGTAATGAAATTGTTGAAACAAAAGTCAACTTACTTTACTGATAATATAAAAAACCAAGTGTAAATATTTTTTACGTATACACATTCCTGTACTATACACAACACACTCCAGTGTGTTACACGACATACAAAACACACTCGTGTGTGTTACACGACATACACAACACACTCGTGTGTGTTACACGACATACATAACACACTCGTGTGTGTTACACGACATACATAACACACTCGTGTGTGTTACACGACATACACAACACACTCGTGTGTGTTACACGACATACACAACACACTCGTGTGTGTTACACGACATACAAACACACTCGTGTGTGTTACACGACATACACAACACACTCCAGTGTGTTACACGACATACACAACACACTCCAGTGTGTTACACGACATACACAACACACTCTCCAGTGTGTTACACGACATACACAACACACTCCAGTGTGTTACATGACATACACAACACACTCCAGTGTGTTACACGACATACACAACACACTCCAGTGTGTTACACGACATACACAACACACTCCTGTGTGTTACTCAACTCAAACCAAGATAAATACTCATTAATAGCATTTTAAATTCACACATTTGAACACTAATAAGAGAACTTTTCTCGTATTAACCTTTTTATCCGCCACTCTTAACTAACGTCAGCATGTACTTATCAGGAGTTCACTCCCTCAAAAAAAAAAATCATTAGAACAAACTTATTAAGCAAAATAATATTGTGAATAGTAATTTCGGCTGTTAATAATGACTTAAGCATTTTTTTTTTATTTTTTTTTAGTTTGAATTAATTATTTATAATGGAACGGTTTCGGCTGTTAATAATGACTTAAGCGGTTTTTTTTTATTTTTTTTTTTAGTTTGAATTAATTATTTATAATGGAACGGTGGTGTGGCCCGGCTCAAACTGATAATTTTTTTTATCAAAATAAAGAGGATGCTTCAGTAGGGTGTTGCTATATTATTCTGTATGATAGTTACATAGTGGGAACAAAAGTTTTGAGACTCTCTGACCGTGGGTTCGAACCCCACCCGTGGTATGGCTTGTCTACTAGCTATGTTGTCCTGTCGTATTCCATCACAGAGAATGGGCTGCATGTTGATAGAAAAGATGGGGGTTAGAGCCACCCCGTTGACCCCATCCCTAAAGAAACCCTCAAAAAAAAAAACTTGAAGAAACCCCATGAATTCCTCGCCAGACACACTTTACAAACTTTCCTTCGGAGCCAAACTTCCCGATCTCTGTCTCTGTGATTCACCCCCACGTGTGTATGGGGGTCTTTTAAGACTCCCTCCCCCTCATGAACCATCCCACAACGTCTAACACTCCCTAAACTCGTCCCTGGAACTTTCCTAAACCACACACACATACTTCTTAGATCCTCCCTAAACACTCCCCTCCTTCAGGAACCTCCTGCCTCATGAGTTCCTTCCTCTTGCAGCCGCTTGTTTACCTTCCTCCCTGGTAACGACTCTTCAGCGCTGGCTCCGTCACCACCACCCTCACCATCACCCTCACCACCACCCTCACCACCACCACCACTAAAGATCACCACCACCACTACTAGATTTAAAGATAATAAATACCAAACCACAGAACACATCGACTCCAGGCCGAGGGACTGATTACCTCACACTCATCACCGTTTCTCTGCATTCGACTGAAGAAGCCACTGGTTGGCGAAACGTTTCCAGAATAAAGATTCCCAAGTACTGCACAAGTGTCTTATTTATCAACCTGACGGTTTACTAAACCATTTATTCCTACTTGCCGGATAAACCAACCCAACCGCTTCTGGTTTAAAAAGACACGTGAGCAAAAACTAGGACATATTTATTAGAAAACGTTTCGGACCTTCGACCTTGATGAGAAGTGATCAAGGTGCCAGAACCGAAACGTTTTCTAATTAGTGTGTCCAAGAGTTTGATCTCGTTTCTTTATAAATCAGTTTGTCGGTATCTATTACAGTGGTTTATACCACAACAGCTCCACAATAGTTCCTGGTTTACACCACAACAGCTACTGGTTTACACCACAACAGCTACTGGTGTATACCACAACAGCTACTGGTTTACACCACAACAGCTACTGGTGTATACCACAACAGCTACTGGTGTATACCACAACAGCTACTGGTGTATACCACAACAGCTACTGGTGTATACCACAACAGCTACTGGTGTATACCACAACAGCTACTGGTGTATACCACAACAGCTACTGGTGTATACCACAACAGCTACTGGTGTATACCACAACAGCTACTGGTGTATACCACAACAGCTACTGGTGTATACCACAACAGCTCCTGGTGTATACCACAACAGCTCCTGGTGTATACCACAACAGCTCCTGGTGTATACCACAACAGCTCCTGGTGTATACCACAACAGCTCCTGGTTTATACCACAACAGCTCCTGGTTTATACCACAACAGCTCCTGGTTTATACCACAACAGCTCCTGGTTTATACCACAACAGCTCCTGGTTTATACCACAACAGCTCCTGGTTTATACCACAACAGCTCCTGGTTTATACCACAACAGCTCCTGGTTTATACCACAACAGCTCCTGGTTTATACCACAACAGCTCCTGGTTTATACCACAACAGCTCCTGGTTTATACCACAACAGCTCCTGGTTTATACCACAACAGCTCCTGGTTTATACCACAACAGCTCCTGGTTTATACCACAACAGCTCCTGGTTTATACCACAACAGCTCCTGGTTTATACCACAACAGCTCCTGGTTTATACCACAACAGCTCCTGGTTTATACCACAACAGCTCCTGGTTTATACCACAACAGCTCCTGGTTTATACCACAACAGCTCCTGGTTTATACCACAACAGCTCCTGGTTTATACCACAACAGCTCCTGGTTTATACCACAACAGCTCCTGGTTTATACCACAACAGCTCCTGGTTTATACCACAACAGCTCCTGGTTTATACCACAACAGCTCCTGGTTTATACCACAACAGCTCCTGGTTTATACCACAACAGCTCCTGGTTTATACCACAACAGCTCCTGGTTTATACCACAACAGCTCCTGGTTTATACCACAACAGCTCCTGGTTTATACCACAACAGCTCCTGGTTTATACCACAACAGCTCCTGGTTTATACCACATCTCCTGAAATCTTGACTTATTTTTAGAATCTATCCTTCCAAAATACCGGTTAAAAAAATAGTTTTTTTTTTTTTTTGCTATAATTTACTGAAACAGTATTTGATTATTATATATAAATAATCAACAATTGCGTCAAACTGACGACTAACACAGACGCAAGACTTAGGTATCTTTACTGGCGAAAAGTTTCGCCCATGAAGATAAGAGTTGTGCATGTATCTTAATCATCAGAGCTCCGTGTTAGCTGATTCTGCAGGCTCGTGAGTGTTTGTAAATCCCTAACTGCAGTTACCTCAGAATCACTGATATTATTATCAACTAATTTTGCGAAGCCAATGATTCTAACTCAAGGAAATTGACTCACCAGATGAGAGAGAGAGAGAGAGAGAGAGAGAGAGAGAGAGAGAGAGAGAGAGAGACAGACAGACAGACAGACAGACAGACAGATAGACAGACAGAGGCAGACACAGACGGACAGACACACAGAGGATTATGGGTAAAATTGAAATATTGAAGGACCTCTTCCGCCCAGCGGACTTGCCCACAACACGACTATGGTCACATACTGAGGGAGAGGAAAGAGGTCACACCCTCGTAGCGGATATAGAGAGGGGTCACTTTCTTGTGGGGAAGGGGAGAAGATGGGAAAAAGCTTAACAGAAGGAAGTGAAGGAAGAGAGATAGAGGAAAAATGTAAAGATGAGAACAGAAGGATAAAGTGAAAAACGAGAGGTGAAGTGAGAAGAGTGAAGAGGGTGAGGGGAAGTGAGAACAGTAAAGAGGGGAAGTGAGAACAGTAAAGAGGGGAAGTGAGAACAGTAAAGAGGGGAAGTGAGAACAGTAAAGAGGGAGAGGGAAAGCTTTACTAGTGAGCTACAAGCCACCTAATTGAGCAGGTCATACAGCGGCTGTTGCTGTCTCTCTCACTGGCAACACAAATATTGACACAGAATATAATTCACCTAAAAGAGCATTAGCGTCACTGTGTGTGTGTGTGTGTGTGTGTGTGTGTGTGTGTGTGTGTGTGTGTGTGTGTGTGTGTGTACTCACCTATTTGCTCACCTATTTGTGATTGCAGGGGTCGAATCTTAGCTTCTGGCCCTGCCTCTCAACTTTCCACTAGTCAGATTCACTCTATCATAGCCTTGTGGGTCTTGTTATACCTGCTCTTCAGAGTATATATGGAACCTCCAGAGCTGCATTAAGGTCATTCCACGTCATTAACACCCTCAGGCTGAAGAAGTAATTCCTGACATACCTATGTGTGTGTAACAGCAAGACTTCGCCTTCTTCCTTCAATGTCATCCTGGAAGTAAGCGATTCTCTTGAAATTGACAATCAATTATTCAGTACTTTGTTCTGACAGATACGATTTGAAGCGGAAGGATCAAATGAGAGGGTAAGAGAGGGAGAGGAGGGGTCGTGAAAAGGGATAGGAGGGGTCGTGGAGAGGGAGGGGAGGAAAGAAGGAAAGGTTGGGCATGATGCTGCTCCAACTCTACCCATCCACTTGAAACTGAATGTAAGGGGGCGTAATACAACAGTTCCTTGTTCCTTCATTATAGGGGGGACGAGTCTGCAATACACAGGGGGCTGAGTCTTGGCTGTGGCTGGACCAGCAGATGAATTGAGGTTTATAAGTCAATTATAGTGGACTAATCTTATGTATATCTTTCACCAGTATAACGTATAACCCCATTTCTCATAGTTTCATTATATATCAATAAACCATCCCCTACTTCACTTGGTTTAACTGGTACTTTAATCCATACTGCTACAATTGCATTTCGTGGGGAAAAAATAAACCAAATAATATTTTATTACAAGTAGTAAAACTTAACTCTTTTTAAAATTATTTATATGCTTAGTATTCCTTATACTTTCATTGTATAATAAATAACTGTATTTGAATCACATTCTCTTCCCAGTATATAATTTCCTGCAATGTAAAGTGCAGATTAAGTGGAGTATAAGTGGTGTAAAAGTGTTGTATCTGCAGGTGAAGAGGGATCTCGCACCCCCTTCCCTCCACCTCCCGTTCTGGCTGAAGATGCGAAGACAGAGAGAAAAAACCACAATATGAGAAATTTGGAAGGAGACTGAAGATTGAACTGTCTGACCTGCTGATGTTGGTGTTGGATGAGAGAGAGAGAGAGAGAGAGAGAGAGAGAGAGAGAGAGAGAGAGAGAGAGAGAGAGAGAGAGAGAGTGAACATGCAGACTAACCCTTAAGATACCACAGCTCCGCCTCCCTCAGAAGGCATCACTTCCGCAGCTAAGTGTGTACCAGCAGAGACCCTCGAGCACACGACCTCCACAATAACACACTTATCGGCGGCACCTCTGTGTTGGGCAAGATAACCAGGCACTTCCTCCAGGCACTTAATCCACACACACTCACTCAAAAGCATTCACACCTCCTGGCACTTCCGTGCACATAATTTCGGATACCCGACTGAGCTACTTACGGCAAGTACTGCAAGTGAGATACTCTCCTGTTCTTGTTTCTTTCAGAACCTGAGTCAAATAAATCATACATTATTGTATATTTTGACGTTTCAGAGAAGTTGGAGGCATTTTCTAACAAACTTCATTTTTTTTAGCTAAAATATGTAAAAAAAGTGGAATAAAAATGCTATGACAAGATAATGCATCCGGGACGAACTGTTTACCAGATTTATAAATAAATATAAATGAACTGAGTGCGCAACGAAGGTAATATTTAACAAATCATTAAGGAATAAAAATCGCATTACCGTGACTGGAACAATACAAAAATAACCCACACATAGGAGAGAGAAACATCTGACTTGGACCATTAACTAGGTGTAGATGAATGGTTCAGAGAACCGACAAGTTATAAATTAGACATATATGCAACATTTGGGTATCTTTATTGAGGAAACGTTTCGCCACACCCAAATGTTGCACGTGTGTCTAATTTATAACTTGTCGGTTCTCTGAACCATTCATCTACACCCTGTCTGACACAGCAACATCTTGGGATCTTAATACAAACGAATTCTTCAACACTTGTCCAACCTTTGCACGAAGACCTACTTCGACTAGTGGATGGTACCACTATGACCCCGCCTCCTGCTGCTTCACCTCACCTGACTACAGTATATAAGCCACCTCTACGGACATATGCTATACTTTCTACAAGATTGATGGACTGAACACATCGACTCCAGGCCGAGGGACTGATTACCTCAAAACTCCTCCTCTCCTTACACCTTTCTACTTTGTATTGGACTGATGAAGCCACTGTGTGGCGAAACGTTTCCTCAGTAAAGATACCCAAATGTTGCATATGTGTAATTCATTAACTAGTTAATAGTCCAAGTCGGACCGAAACGTCGTATTAAGTTCCTTTTTCTTATGTTCGGGTTGTGCAACAAATCACTAAAAGAAAAAAAATTTCTAACGAATACCATTAAGAGGGATGACAATAATAATAATAATAATCTTTATTTCTACAAGTACATGTACAAGGTATACAGTCCTATCTGACATCAATGACATACTACTGTATAGAAAGCCTCTTCTTATGCAGAGCATTTCCCGCAAATTAGGTCAATTTTATCCCCAGGATGCGATCCACAATAGTCAACTAACACCCAGGTACATATTTTACTGATAGGTGAACATGGACAGCAGGTGTCTTAAGGAAACACGTCCTAATGTTACCAGCCGTACCGGGAATCAAACCACGGACCTCAATGTGTGCGCTGAGTGCGCTAGCAATCGAACAGTTTGGGATTAAAAAAAAAATCGAGAATGTTTTTAGACTCAATATCGTCGAATTTCTAGAAGACTATAACTGAAAATTTGTGATGAGAAAATCCACTAGAGGTGAGATGCCAAGGGTTTTCAGAAAGCTTCGATTAGATACCAGTCTTCACTTCCGAAACGTTTCATCTGGTCAGCGAGCTTCTTAAGTCAAATACAGAAGTGACTAAAATATATGAGTCGGTTGAAAAAGAATCCTTTAGGACTCAGGGGTCCTCAACCTGCGGCCCACGGGCCGCATGTGGCCCTTCTTGGAAATGAATGCGGCCTTCACATGAAATAGTGAATTCACTTTTATACAGGTTCCACACTGCACAGTGTCAACAAAACCGTGCGGCTCTCATCACACATTTGACCATAAAATGTGGCCCACTTGTTTAGGAGGGTTGAGGACCACTGCAGCGAAGTTACGATATTCAGTACCTGAGCCTTGACACGATACAGCAATTGCGTTATCGCATCTTGAACTTCCTGTTCATTTAAACCTCTCAAGGCGCCTCTTTTCCAAAACATTGAAAAAACAAACCTTAATAAGACAGTAAATATTTCTCCAAAGTTGAAGGACTGATTACATTATCTTTATTTCATTACTATACCCGCTGCCTCTGTATCTCTGACTGAAGAAACCTATGTAGGTGACACGTTTGAACAATAAAGATACCCAACTGTTGCATATGTGTCATCATAAACACACCTGTTATACACGTGTCTTAATAAAAAATAAACGCACAGTCAATACACACAAATAAGAGGATCCCAGAAAGAATCCGAAATATACAGATCAATCAGCCTCCTGTGTTACTGTCTCCAAGTGGGCTACAATTAAACACTGACAAGTCTTCATTACACTTAAGTTATTAGCAAACAATGGCATGAAAATCTGCAGGAAAGAGGCGTAGCACAGATGTGGGTAAACGTACAGGTCATCAGAATAGACTACCTGGAGTCTACCTGGAGGGTATTCCGGGGGTCAACGCCCCCGTTGCCGGGTCCACGACCAGACCTCCCGGTGGATCAGGACATGATCAACTGTCTATTGAAGTAGTTTTTTTTTTTTTTTTTTTTTTTTTAGAGAATCCCTGACGTTAGTCCGTCCGTCAGTCCGTCCGTCCGTCAGTCAGTCAGTCAGTCAGTCAGTCAGTCAGTCAGTCAGTCAGTCAGTCAGTCAGTCAGTCAGTCAGTGTCTCTCTCTCTCTCTCTCTCTCTCTCTCTCTCTCTCTCTCTCTCTCTCTCTCTCTCTCTCTCTCTCTCTCCGCACACGTGCCACGTTGTCTCTACATCAGTGCCTAATCAAGGCTCTCTCACTTTCACACGTACCCAACCAGTACTGTGTCAGTACCCAGCAGTGTACCACCACACCAGTACATCGCCACCAGTACCCTCCCTCAACACACGTACCCAACCAGTACCCCAGCAGTGCCCTGTCGACCCCCCTCCCTCCCCCTCATTAGTACCCTGTCAGAATATACAAGGAAGACTGGTCATGGACAAGGGGGAGGGGAAGAGGGATGGGGAGATGGGAGGGGGGTTGGGGGTGACGGTCACACGGGGGGTCAGTCTAGGGTACACCAGAGGTCAGAGGTCAGGCCAGCCACGTGCAGGTCAATTGTAGTGGGGGATGGAAGGAGGAGGGGTATCTGAGGGGTATCTCAGGGAAGGGGAGGATCTTAGGGATCTCTCGGGGAGACTTAAGAGGTCTTGAGGGAGTCGTTTATTATTATTATTATTATTATTATTATTATTTGGTCCTAAAAGTTGTGGTGGTAGTGAGGTTAGTAGAAGTAGTAATAGTTTTAGATGTAATGGTGGTGGTAATGGTGGTGGTAATGGTGGTGGTAATGGTGGTGGTGGTAATGGTGGTGGTAATGGTGGTGGTAATGGTGGTGGTGGTAATGGTGGTGGTGGTAATGGTGGTGGTGGTAATGGTGGTGGTAATGGTGGGTAATGGTGGTGGTAATGGTGGTGGTGGCGGTGGTGGTAATGGTGGTGGTGGCGGTAATGGTGGTGGTGGCGGTGGTGGTAATGGTGGTGGTGGTGGTAATGGTGGTAGTGGCAGTGGTGGTGGTGATAAATATAGAACAAGCACAGCGAGTGATGATGATGGTCGTGATGATAACAGATAATAATGTACAATAAACAAGAGTTAAATTGCATCACTCTATTCAAGTGTGAGTTGTCAACTGATGGTAAAACTGTGTTGGTTATGTGAGAGAGAGAGAGAGAGAGAGAGAGAGAGAGAGAGAGAGAGAGAGAGAGAGAGAGAGAGAGAGAGAACGACTGACTGGGTAACTAACTAAACGACTGCTTTACCGACTGCCTGGCTGAACGACTAAATTACTTACTGAACGACTGACTGAACGACTGACTGAACGACTGACGAATAAACTTACTGAATAATTTCCAGTAAGGATCCAACCCGATGCTTTTCTTCTCCCTTCAAGAGGTCGTGTCAAGAGGTCGTGTCTTGGGGCTGGGGGAGGGCTCTCGATCCAAGACACTGGAGCTATCCTCACCTTCCTCGAATCAAATCTGTTTACCCAACCCTCCGCCCACTTCCCAGGCGCTGTATGACTCTTACAGATTTAGCGCTTCTCATTATAATAATTCTGTAATATGTAATAATATGCAATACTAATATATAATAATAATAATAATAATAATAATAATAATAATAATAATAATAATAATAATAATAATAATAATAATAATAATAATAATAATAATAATAAATGATAAGCGTCCACTGTAAAATTTTCTTAATATTGTGGTCGTTTGAAAGCACTAAACCCGTATGCCTCAGTGCCCTAAGAGGACTAAGAGGCAGCCAGACTCAACTAAAAAGGGAAAACGAAACCAGCTAGATTTCCTTGGATCAAGAGCCTTCCGCCGTCATCAAGTTTTACTATCTTGTGTGTTACACCTTGTGTGTTACAGCTCGTGTGTTACACCTTGTGTGTTACACCTTGTGTGTTACACCTTGTGTGTTACACCTTGTGTGTTACACCTTGTATGTTACACGTCATGTGTTACACCTTGTATGTTACACGTCATGTGTTACACCTTGTGTGTTACACCTTGTATGTTACACGTCATGTGTTACACCTGTATGTTACAGTCATGTGTTACACCTTGTATGTTACACGTCATGTGTTACACCTTGTATGTTACACGTCATGTGTTACACCTTGTATGTTACACGTCATGTGTTACACCTTGTATGTTACACGTCATGTGTTACACCTTGTATGTTACACGTCATGTGTTACACCTTGTATGTTACACGTCATGTGTTACACCTTGTATGTTACACGTCATGTGTTACACCTTGTATGTTACACGTCATGTGTTACACCTTGTATGTTACACGTCATGTGTTACACCTTGTATGTTACACGTCATGTGTTACACCTTGTATGTTACACGTCATGTGTTACACCTTGTATGTTACACGTCATGTGTTACACCTTGTATGTTACACGTCATGTGTTACACCTTGTATGTTACACGTCATGTGTTACACCTTGTATGTTACACCTCGTGTGTTACACCTTGTATGTTACACCTCGTGTGTTACACCGTGTGTTACACCGTATTACACCTTGCCAATCACAGGTAACACGGGGACGGAAATTTCTGGTGCTCCCCCGAGTCTGAAGTGTATCTCCCAGGCCATGCTTCTATTGTGTGAGCTTGTGAGTGCGTGTGTGTGTGAGTGCGTGTGTGTGTGAGTGCGTGTGTGTGTGAGTGCGTGTGTGTGTGAGTGCGCGTGTGTGTGTTTGTGTGTGTGTGTGAGTGCGTGTGTGTGTGTGTGTGTGTGTGTGTGTGTGTGTGTGTGTTAATAATTGAATAATGCCTTGTGGGCGGACGTGTATATGCCTGCATACATTCCACCTTGTATTTACAAGCAACGCTCGTATCACTGTTGATGCATTCACAAGCATGGACGCTTGTGAATGCATCAGAATCACAGAATACATTTATAAATTACATGTCTCTAGTGTTTGGTGTAAGTCATGGTGAGAGATGATAATTGCCAAGTAATAGTAACTGCAGTTCTGCCTGAACGATACTTTTGAAGCTGCCATGACTCCTGAATCCAGAAAGGATCGTTTGACTATATTGTCGTCTTCGTCCTGAAGTTCACCAGCTCTGACTGATAAATTCCACCTCTTGATTAAAAAAAAATCCATCTTGTGGGATGGAATATGACAGGGGGAAACAGCTGACTTGTAGTGCCTTTGCAGTTACCGTAGGTAATGATGGGAAGGGAGGGTAGCAGCACCGCACTGCGGGTGTATACAAGTTAATTAAATACAGACCACTACGCAGGAATGGTCGTTGAAGACTAACAACAGAGTACGCAGGAATAAGGTTTGAGCACAGTCTCTCTGTCTCTCTCTCTCTGTCTGTCTGTCTCTCTCTCTCTCTCTCTCTCACATTATTTTCCCTCATCAGTCCGCTTTGTCTCTAGATATTTTTCCCGCAAGTCACAAAAGAATCGCGCGAAAGACACATAAAAGTATTTCCTTTGAAGTCTAATTCTTACGGGAAAACTTGCGTCTCCAAGTTTTTAGGGTGAGTACGATCTTCTTCCCCGGTCTTTGTGAGAAGCACCGGTATTATTCATTGCAATTTCTACACTCCCTCTAGTTTCCTTCTATCTCCTATTGCCTATTAAAAAATTATATCCATCACTAGTGGGTTACTACGACACTCTCTATGGCAGTTACGTGGTTACTACGATACTCTGTATGGCAGTTACGTGGTTACTACGATACTCTCTATGGCAGTTACGTGGTTACCACGATACTCTGTATGGCAGTTACGTGGTTACTACGATACTCTGTATGGCAGTTACGTGGTTACTACGATACTCTGTATGGCAGTTACGTGGTTACTACGATACTCTCTATGGCAGTTACGTGGTTACTACGATACTCTCTATGGCAGTTACGTGGTTACTACGATACTCTCTATGGCAGTTACGTGGTTACCACGATACTCTCTATGGCAGTTACGTGGTTACTACGATACTCCCTATGGCAGTTACGTCGTTGGAACAACTGCAGAGTGTGACTACCCTAATCCATTTAGCAGTTACATACTGGGAACGACGAAAGTTATGTTTCCCTATCATATTCCATCACACAGAATGGATTTTGTGCACGAGGTAGTCAGCCTGAGCCGGCAGTGTTGATATCGTCAAGCATTCCACTGGCCCAAGCCTACTAGCACGGGCTTGTAGGCTTCCTGTACTCTCCTCAATTCTTGCCTTTCTCCTCCTGCTAGTGAATCCCGTCCCCTGCACCGTCTGCGATACCTTCCACCTCACTTTCGACAGTATTTAGGACTCCGTTCTCAAGCTTCAGCTTCACATTGTTCCAGACCATGGAGCTGAGCTGTTCTCCAGGCTGAGGGACTGACCACCTCAAATACTATATCTCTAAGGTTGATAGACTGATTACATCCTCTTCAATTCACTACTACAACTGCTGCCTCTGTATTTCACTAAAGAATTAGACACATGCGCGACATCTGGATATCTTTATTTGTAGACGTTTCGCCCTCCAGTGCCTTTATCAATACAAGGGAATAATGTCACTGTATTGATAAAGCCAATGGAGGGCGAAACGTCTAGAATTAAAGACACGCAGATGTTGCACATGTGTCTTATTCTTCATCTTATTGTTGTTGTTTTTTTTTATTGTATACCATTCATGTACAACTTGACTGAAGAAGCCTACTGTGTGGGCGAAACGTTTAAACAATAAAGATACCCAACTGTTGGGTATCTTGTCACGCAGTTTTCTGCAATCTTTTATAAGTTTAGATTCACATTATTTTCGGGCCGTCTGCCGAGATTCATAGGCACGATTCGCATTATTATTTTTTTGTTACAATCTAAACTATTAATAAAAGGGTAAAAAAATAAGAAATTATGACAAAATTAGATGTAAAGGCTACACACGTCGTAGGCATAACGCAAGTGACGTCTGAAAAAAAAATTGGTTGGGAGGCCTAATGAGGTCTTAATTAAGACTTGATTGTGACTTGTTTTGTTCCATGTGTATCTGTACTGTCAATATAAATAATTGAAGACCATAAGATTGGGAATTTTCACTCTATAAATTAATATTTTTTTTTAACCAAAAAGTATCTTAATTTTAGTGGAAAATTTGAAATTCTTGTAAATAAAAAGCTGAAAACATTGGGAGATCTTCTGTTGAATATTTCAAGACGTCGAAATACACAGGAATTTGTGAAGGGTAAAAGAATGCGTGTTCCAGCGGGAGGGTCCAGCCCCAAAGACGAAGAACAAACAATCTTATGTGAGGATCTTCTCTGCCACGACCGTCGCTTCTGGACTTGTAACAAAGCTATCCTCCGGACCACATATTTCCCG
>WNWK01000052.1:267500-302500 GCA_009830355.1 Cherax destructor
ACTCAACCCTTGCGTGCGCACGCACGCACACACACACACACACACACACACACACACACACACACACACACATGGGTCCTGAGAGAGGGAGCAGAGGAGCTATGTGTACCCCTAACAACGATCTTCAACACATCTATCGAAACAGGGCAACTACCTGAGGTTTGGAAGACAGCAAATGTAGTTCCAATTTTTAAAAAAGGAGACAGGAACGTAGCACTAAACTACAGACCAGTGTCACTGACATGTATTGTATGCAAGGTCATGGAGAAGATAGTCAGGAGAAGGGTGGTTGAGCACCTAGAAAGGAATGAGCTTATCAACGACGGCCAACACGGTTTCAGGGACGGGAAATCCTGTGTCACAAACCTACTGGAGTTCTACGACAGGGTGACAGCGATAAGGCAAGAGAGAGAGGGGTGGGTAGATTGCATATTCTTGGATTGTAAGAAGGCGTTTGACACAGTTCCACACAAGAGATTAGTGCAGAAGCTGGAGGACCAGGCAGGGGTAACAGGGAAGGCACTACATTGGATCAGGGAATACCTGTCAGGAGACAGCAGCGAGTCATGGTACGTGGCGAGGTGTCAGAGTGGGCGCCGGTGACGAGCGGGGTTCCACAGGGGTCAGTCCTGGGACCAGTGCTGTTTCTGGTATTTGTGAACGACATGACGGAAGGAATAGACTCCGAAGTGTCCCTGTTTGCAGATGATGTGAAGTTGATGAGAAGAATTAAATCGGACGAGGACCAGGCAGAACTACAAAGGGATCTGGACAGCCTGCAAGCCTGGTCCAGCAACTGGCTCCTGGAGTTCAACCCCACCAAGTGCAAAGTCATGAAGATTGGGGAAGGGCAAAGAAGACCGCAGACGGAGTACAGCCTAGGGGGGCAGAGACTGCAAACCTCAATCAAGGAAAAAGATCTTGGGGTGAGTATAACACCAGACACATCTCCTGAGGCGCACATCAACCAAATAACTGCTGCAGCATATGGGCGCCTAGCAAACCTAAGAACAGCATTCCGACATCTTAATAAAGAATCGTTCAGGACCCTGTACACTGTGTACGTTAGGCCCATATTGGAGTATGCAGCACCAGTTTGGAACCCACACCTAGCCAAGCATGTGAAGAAGCTCGAGAAAGTGCAAAGGTTTGCAACAAGACTAGTCCCGGAGCTAAGGGGTATGTCCTACGAGGGGAGGTTAAGGGAAATCGACCTGACGACACTGGAGGACAGGAGAGATAGGGGAGACATGATAACAACATATAAGATACTGAGAGGAATTGACAAAGTGGACAGAGACAGAATGTTCCAGAGATGGGACACAACAACAAGGGGACACAGATGGAAGTTGAAGACTCAGATGAATCACAGAGATGTTAGGAAGTATTTCTTCAGTCACAGAGTTGTCGGGAAGTGGAATAGTTTAGGAAGCGATGTAGTGGAGGCAGGCTCTATACATAGCTTTAAGCAGAGGTATGATAAAGCTCATGGCGCAGGGAGAGTGACCCAGTAGCGGCCAGTGAAGAGGCGGGGCCAGGAGCTTTGACTCGACCCCTGCAACCACAACTAGGTGAGTACAACTAGGTGAGTACACACACACACACACACACACACACACACACATACACACACAGGAAGTGGAATAGTCTGGAAAGTGACGTAATGGAAGCAGGAACCATACATAGCTTTAAGACGAGGTTTCATCAATCTCGTGGAGGAGGGAGAGAGATGACCTAGTAGAGATCACTGAAGATGCGCGGCCAAGAGCTACACTCGACCCGTGCAACCACAAATAAGTGCGTACAAACAGGTGAGTACACACACAAAGACTTAAGGTCGCATATTTCTGTAGTTTGTATTCGAGTTCCTCCGTTACTTAAGTAATCGTAATATATCACCTCATAACACTGTCCTGTGTGTACGTTACACCTCATAACACTGTCCTGTGTGTACGTTACACCTCATAACACTGTCCCGTGTGTACGTTACACCTCATAACACTGTCCCGTGTGTACGTTACACCTCATAACACTGTCCTGTGTGTACGTTACACCTCATAACACAGTCCTGTGTGTACGTTACACCTCATAACACAGTCCTGTGTGTACGTTACACCTCATAACACAGTCCTGTGTGTACGTTACACCTCATAACACAGTCCTGTGTGTACGTTACACCTCATAACACAGTCCTGTGTGTACGTTACACCTCATAACACTGTCCTGTGTGTACGTTACACCTCATAACACTGTCTCGTGTGTACGTTACACCTCATAACACTGTCTCGTGTGTACGTTACACCTCATAACACTGTTCTGTGTGTACGTTACACCTCATAACACTGTTCTGTGTGTACGTTACACCTCATAACACTGTTCTGTGTGTACGTTACACCTCATAACACTGTTCTGTGTGTACATCTCATAACACTGTCTTGTGTGTACATTACACCTCATAACACTGCCTCGTGTGCATGTTACACCTTATAACACAGTCCTGTGTGTATGCTACACCTCATAACACTGCCTTGTGTGTATGTTATACCTCATAACACTGCCTTGTGTGTATGTTACACTTCATAACACTGCCTCGTGTGTGTGTTACACTTCCTCTTAAGATCTTGAAACTCTCATATCTATTCTTTAAACTGCAGTAACTGTGTCTATTCTTTAAACTGCAGTAACTGTGTCTATTCTTTAAACTGCAGTAACTGTGTCTATTCTTTAAACTGCAGTAACTGTGTCTATTCTTTAAACTGCAGTAACTGTGTCTATTCTTTAAACTGCAGTAACTGTGTCTATTCTTTAAACTGCAGTAACTGTGTCTATTCTTTAAACTGCAGTAACTGTGTCTATTCTTTAAACTGCAGTAACTGTGTCTATTCTTTAAACTGCAGTAACTGTGCCTATTCTTTAAACTGCAGTAACTGTGTCTATTCTTTAAACTGCAGTAACTGTGTCTATTCTTTAAACTGAAGTAACTGTGTCTATTCTTTAAACTGAAGTAACTGTGTCTATTCTTTAAACTGCAGTAACTGTGCCTATTCTTTAAACTGCAGTAACTATATTGTTTGTTAGTAATAATCATTTATTATACTAGCTAAATACAAGTTTTGTTATGTTGACAAAAGCTAACATAAATACACCTAGATCATTATCCAAAGGACTCCTAAAAAGTGCAAATTAATTAATAGTTTAAAGGGATCAAATCAAACTTTAAAACGAAAAGACAAACAGAAATTAGATTTCCATGTTTTTTTTTTTTATTTCGCGGAAATACTGACCAAAGCATAGAAACCAAGAATGACTCAACAAATTCTAAATTCTCTCTCCTCTCCCTCTCCTCTCTCTCTCTCTCTCTCTCTCTCTCTCTCTCTCTCTCTCTCTCTCTCTCTCTCTCTCTCTGCTTTTCCTACCCCCCAATAATGTACACAAAATTCACAGCCGCCGCCAGCTTAATCTTACAAGCCCTTGTTCATATGCAAAAGAGCCAGATATGACCGAAATGCAAATGGGTTTCTATAAGGTGATCATCTGAATAGTGTAGCCTTATCTGAGCCTGCAGCCGCTCTCCCGTGGCACTCACAGTGTAACACTGTGGCACTCACAGTAACACTGTGGCACTCACAGTGTAACACTGTGGCACTCATAGTGTAACACTGTGGCACTCAGTGTTACACTGTGGCACTCACATTGTAACACTGTGGCACTCACAGTGTAACACTGTGGCACTCACAGTGTAACACTGTGGCAGTGTAACACTGGCACTCAGTGTAACACAGGGTGCTGCCACACGCCTCGTATATCTACTTTGCTGAGATATTATGCTGAATATTAAATACTGATTTCTTCCTGTAAAATAGATTGCTATATCACTTGTTTACATTATCTGTCAATATTTCAGTCACATGTGTCGTGCTTAATAAGCCTAAACGGTCATTTAGGCCAAACTGCCCTAAAAATTGATGAATATTTTTTTTATTGTCAATGGAGTATATAAGTAGAACTTTTTAGTTTTGCACCAAACCTAATTTGCTATAATTAACGTATCCAGTAAAGTTGGAAGTGTCTGCATAAGTGTCCTACAATTCATAACTTTGTTTATGTTTCGTTCACACACACAGAGTCGAGTCTCGACTCTGTGTGACTCGGCGACTCAAGGGAACGATACTTCGTACGTAATTGTGAAAAAAATCAACGTTGACGCCAAGTTAGTCAAGGCGAGTCAATCAAGCCGATTCGAGTCGATTCATGAATAAGGTGAGACCCATTTTTTTATTCCGTCAGTCATGAAGTTTAACACCGAGTGTTGGGGAAACGTCATGCAGTTGGAGGATCTGATTCATCTTGTTGGGGATCCTTGTGATCCCAGACACCCGAGTCGAGACGTCATCTCAACACTGTGGAAAGAGGCTGCTGCTGCTGGAGTGAATTTAACAGGTAAGATTATATAATTATTTTAATAACCTTGGGATGTGTCTTAATAAAAAAATAATTCACAATGCGTTGATTCACTCTTTTCTAATCATGCATTACCATATGCAAAATAAAACAAACATCTGTCGTATATATCCCGATTCAATAACTGTTGCTGTTCCTCCGACACCGCCGAATCCTCAGCAGTATATAAATACGAGAGAATGTGTGTGCATACCACTTGAGAGGCGATAGAATACTGCCAAACGTGATTACTTCTGACTTCTTTAGTGACTGGAAAAAAATGAGTCCTTTTGAATCGAGTCAAATGACTCTGGTGATTCGATTGGACTCGTCTCGTTTGAGGTGAACGCAGCCTTACTAGACTTAGCATTTCGTAAGATATTATCAAATAATATTTATCATGTTTAATCTTCCTGGATTCTGTTCATTACACAGCGATTCTGAATGATATTTTTGAAAATAAAGAACAATATCTGTAAGGTTATGTAGTGTGAAGGGAACTTGAGGTGATCAGGTCTGATTCAAGGATGGGAAGGGTAGCGTGAAGGGAACATGAAGTAATTATGTACGATTGAAGGATGGGAAGGATAGCTCCAGTTTCTTCGATTAGGAACACTTCAACAGTGAGGCAATCCGGATGAAAAGACTTACTCTTGAATATTTAGCTTCTGTATTGTTCTGACTTTTACTGATTTCATAAAGCTGAACTGCGTAATTAATACTGTTTTATTAAATTGATGGGGAAGGCTAAACCCGTTGGGGTTATACAATACTCGTGGAACAAGATAAAATATCTCGCACAAAGATAAATTATTTCAATATACATAAACAAGTTACTTAATATTTATAGAACATAAACATGGCACAGAACAGTCTTTGTTTACGTAACAATTTTCCCACTACTAAATTCGATTTTATTTTTTTCGGTTATATATAGTCCCTTAGGTGTTAAAAACGCAGCTAGCTATTTTTAATGAACTATTCTGATACATATTTTTCTGCATATTCAAAATGTGCCACAGATACGCGACCTAAAAGAAATAAAGAAAAAACAATGTGAAACACACAAACACATTTAGTTTCAGATTTAAAAACAGAAAGTTTCTCAGTGAAAAATATTCGGATCTCTGGAAACTGGAATGAAGTTAACTGTAGTTCCAAATACCTCTGGATGATTACATTCCTGGCAGTGGCCGGTCATTCACTTCTTCCAAATGAAGAGCCCAGAGCTGCGGGCACCATGACGGCCGAGCGACTCCCAAAAGGCCCCCCCACAAAGTGTTGACAAAAGCGCAGCGATGTGGCGACCTGCGGACAATGGAGGATCACCGACCACCGACGGAGGCTCCAAACCCTTTCCCGGGAGGAGGTCTAGGGATAAAGGGGGGTGAGGATTAAGTCTCTTTCCTTTTATTCGTTTGCGAGGCTCCGATAGCGTCCAACTTGGCTTAATCCAAAGGAGGCAACAGCCGTCGAAGTATTTTGGAAGGGATGCGAGGCGTTTCGGGAAGGGTTAAAAATTACGCCATGTGGATTCACGGGTTGTGGGGTTGAGACATGGGTCTATTGGTGTTATCCAGTCAACAATGTAATGGATATACTCAATCTGCTCCTTGGCTTGCCCGGGTCTCAACTTGCAGCACGGTCAGCAACAAGGGCGCACTTCGACGGCCACTGACACGCTTCACACACACTAAGACATCCTCTGCGACGACGCATCATGGTGGAGTACGACGCGTTATCTGCGATGTAACACACATGGTGGAGATTATATACCATAAGGAGGCGGTGGGCAGTGTACGGATGGCCGGAGCCTCAGCCCAAGAATGTTGTGTTTGTAACTTGTGGATTATAGTATAGTATTGTCCTCCCCTACCCTCCCCACTTCCAGCCGGACTCATGGACACAAAAGTTGGGGGTAAATTCCTTAGTTTTACTGTGTGTGTGTGTGTGTGTGTGTGTGTGTGTGTGTGTGTGTGTGTGTGTGTGTGTGTGTGTGTGTGTGTGTGTGTGTGTGTGTGTGTGTGTGTGTATATTAATGCCTTTTAGTAACAACAAGAGTTGAGTCAGGCTTCTGGTGCCTCGTCTTCTACTCTCCATTTGCCACATAAATTCACGTCTCAAATTTCCAGTAGTCGTACCCACGTCGTTACCTCATCCAAGTTGCAGAAGAAGAGCTACGGTGCTCTTTCTTTTCTTCTTCAATAAGTTTATCCCATATTTTTCTAGGTGATGCTACACTGAAAATCTTCTGTTGGACCACTTTCGGGTCATCTACCAATTATTTGGTTTAAAAAAAGGGGACTCCTCATTGTTTTTCTTGCTATTCTGTTTATAATTTAAAAGCATAGTTTAGTTAATGTTAAAAAAATATTCTGTTTCTGTTTTAATTTATTTATGAATTTGTAAGTGGTCATTATGTCTCCTTAACTGTCTCACAACGATGGTATTTTTGTCTTTCTTTGCAAGTCATTTTTTTTTTTTGTAGTTCGGGTTTTGGTTACCAATTGGAAGAGAAAACTAGACTTTTTGATACTTCCTAGACCATTAACAAGTCCAGGAAAGACAGAAACGTTGACCTGAGGTTTCATTTCTAATTTGGAGTTAAGTAGTAAATAGTTTTACCAACGCATTGATACTTGTATTTTCTGGTACTGAGATTTACACCCTTCATTATTTGACTTGTATTCTCCGCTGTTTTGACTTGTATTCTCAGCTGTTGTGACTTGTATTCTCCGCTGTTGTGACTTGTATTCTCCGCTGTTGTGACTTGTATTCTCCGCTGTTGTGACTTGTATTCTCCGCTGTTGTGACTTGTATTCTCCGCTGTTGTGACTTGTATTCTCCGCTGTTGTGACTTGTATTCTCCGCTGTTGTGACTTGTATTCTCCGCTGTTGTGACTTGTATTCTCCGCTGTTGTGACTTGTATTCTCCGCTGTTGTGACTTGTATTCTCCGGAATTATGAGTTGTATTATCAGGTACTCTGACGTGTATTCCCCAGTATTGTGATTTGCCTTCACAGTTATCGTGACTTGTATTCTCCGCTACTGTGACTTGCAATCTCTGATATTCATTTTGAGGCCTTATGCAATCAGTTTATTTCTCAAGACACGGACACTTGAACAAGAACTCCTAGACTCTTACTGAGTTCTAAAAAGAACTCACCTTAATTTGTTCTTTGCCAGCAGTGAACATCTTCCTCCCTCCGTCGTCATGTGGTAACAAAAATAAATATTTTGATTACAGGCCCCCCCCTCTTCTCATTTTTTTCGAGAAAGGGGGGGGGACGACCTTGATGCTGTTAATATGATAATTAATGAGACTGATCTCCATTTAAACCTCCATTAAAAAGTTGCTTAGCTCGGTGCGGACTTTTTACGACGATTCAGTATAAAGACTTTCTTTTTCTGT
Source organism: Cherax destructor (assembly GCA_009830355.1). Classification (NCBI taxonomy): domain Eukaryota; kingdom Metazoa; phylum Arthropoda; class Malacostraca; order Decapoda; family Parastacidae; genus Cherax; species Cherax destructor. Next base: position 275,354 of record WNWK01000052.1, read on the forward strand.
CTTCTGAAGTGATACGCTAAAAGCAGACTTCATACAGGGCTTAATGGGTAGGTATGAAACAAGCAATTTCAGCTAGGTAATTTAAAATTGATAATTATCTAACGTGAAATAGTAAATATAATGAAATACAGTAAATTACATTAGAAAATGAGAGAGAAAGATATATACATATACAGAGAGAGAGAGAGAGAGAGAGAGAGAGAGAGAGAGAGAGAGAGAGAGAGAGAGAGAGAGAGAGAGAGAGAGAGAGAGAGAGACGATACAGAACTCTTTACCCATCTCCATTTTCCAATAGCGTTTCTCAGGAGCAAAGAACAGCTATTAAGAGTGTAGTGCTTGAGGCTGTGTGTGTGTGTGTGTGTGTGTTATATGGACTCACCTATATGTGGTTACAGGGGATCGAATCTCAACTGTGTGCCAGCGCTGGTGTGCCAAAGAGTGCAAATATTAATGTGTGGGTGTGCAAGATGTAAGCGTTCGAAATGTGGGCGTGCGAGATGTAGGCGTGCGAGATGTAGGCGTGTGAGATGTAGGCGTGCGAGATGTAGGCATGGGAGATGTAGGCGTGCGAGATGTAGGCGTGCGAGATGTAAGCGTGCGAGATGTAGGCGTGTGAGATGTAGGCGTGCGAGATGTAGGCGTGCGAGATGTAGGCGTGCGAGATGTAGGCGTGCGAGATGTAGGCGTGCGAGATGTAGGCGTGCGAGATGTAGGCGTGCGAGATGTAGGCGTGCGAGATGTGGGCGTGCAGAATTTTTTAAATCTATAGACCAACGTCTGCGTGCCTGCACACAAAGTGTATTGGTCACGGGCGTACTCATACAGGGCGTGATGGTGTTGTGGGCGTGGGCGTGGTGGTGGAAGCTAGCGTGTGTGTGGGTAAACAGCCCGCAGCGCACCCTGGCTCTCACGTCCGCCGCGTCAAACAAAATAGCTGGAGCGGTGTGCCACCAATATTAGCAATTTTAACATTGTTGATCTTAGCGGAGTTCCCCCTTTGAAGAGCCGGGGGCGGCGGCGGCGGCGGCGGTGGTGGTAGTTGTAGTGGAGATGGTGGTGGTTGTTGTTGTAGTGATGGTTGTGGCAATGTGGTGATGGTTTTGGTGATGGTTTCGCGATGGGTCGCTGCTACTTCTACTACTACTGCTGCTACTACTACTACTACTGTTGCTGCTGCTACTACTACTGTTGCTGCTGCTACTACTACTACTACTACTACTGTTGCTGCTGCTAAGGCCATTACTACTTATGCCCTTATCCCCTTCTTTCCATTCTTCTTCCTCCTTCCCTCCTCCTCCTCCTCCTCCTTCCCCTCCTCCTCCTCCTTCCCCTCTTCCTCCTCCTTCCCCTCCTCCTCCTCCTTCCCCTCCTCCTCCTCCTTCCCCTCCTCCTCCTCCTTCCCCTCCTCCTCTTAGCAAGGTACTCTTCATAATTGGATTAGATTGATGGCTTAATCTTGTTAAGAGTAGCAAAATGGCCGTTACCACCGTTGTTGCCACCACCGTTGTTGCCACCACCGTTGTTGCCACCACCGTTGTTGCCACCACCGTTGTTGCCACCACCGTTGTTGCCACCACCATTATTACCCCTGTTGTTACCAACACCGGTGACAGCAGTGTTACCAACACCGGCAGCAGCAGTGTTACCAACACCGGCAGCAGCAGTGTTACCAACACCGGCAGCAGCAGTGTTACCAACACCGGTGGCAGCAGTGTTACCAACACCGGTGGCAGCAGTGTTACCAACACCGGCGGCAGCAGTGTTACCAACACCGGCGGCAGCAGTGTTATCAACACCGGCGGCAGCAGTGTTACCAACACCGGCGGCAGCAGTGTTACCAACACCGGCAGCAGCAGTGTTACCAACACCGGCAACAGCAGTGTTACCAACACCGGCAACAGCAGTGTTACCAACACCGGCGGCAGGTTAACACGGGAGAGTCCATCATGGTGGTTTATATTGGCGTGTTGGAACGTGTAGTTTATGATATTGTTTTATCTACCTGCACACGCCGTCAGGTATTAAAACATACATGTAAGAATAACCAGAAATATGCATTGGAATGTATCAAAAATAAAACTGAAAACACACTAACAAACACATGCAGTGAAGAGCCAGGGCCAGGAGCTATTGATACTGTCAGTAGTTCAGTGATAGTACATAAGTACTATCACTGAACTACTGACAGTGACACTATGAATCGACCCCTGCAATCACAAAGAAATGAGTACAAATAGGTGAGTACACACACACATATACAGCGGGGCCAGGAGCTATGAATCGACTCCTGCAATCAGAAATAGGTGAGTAAAAATAACACAAACACAAGCGAGCGCGAGCGCGCGCACACACACACACACGTGTAACAATGGTGATTCGACAAGGCTCGGTACTCGGGCCGGTACTGTTTCTGGTATATATGAACGCCGTGCAGGAACCAGACGGCATATTAAAGAACGTAGGAGTCAGCACAAATCAATCCACACCGGAGGATATCCACTGAATCCATACCAAGCTTTAAGAAGAGGTACGACACGCCTCTCGAATCCAATCGTGAACCCAGTTGGCAGCCAGCGAAGAGGTGGACCCAAGAGCTGAGACCCGACCCCCTGCAACCACACAAGAGTACACAAAGGTGAATACACACAACAAGGAAGTGAAAAAGACTGACTAGGAACCTGACACAGGACGAGGGACCTGACGAAGGGAATACAATGTGCAGGTTCCTAGACACAGGACGAGGGACCTGAGGAAGGGAATACAATGTGCAGGTTCTTAGACACAGGACGAGGGACCTGAGGAAGGGAATACAATGTGCAGGTTCCTAGACACAGGACGAGGGACCTGAGGAAGGGAATACAATGTGCAGGTTCCTAGACACAGGACGAGGGACCTGAGGAAGGGAATACAATGTGCAGGTTCCTAGACACAGGACGAGGGACCTGAGGAAGGGAATACAATGTGCAGGTTTTTAGACACAAGCCGAGGGACCTGAGGAAGGGAATACAATATGCAGGTTCCTAGACACAGGACGAGGGACCTGAGGAAGGGAATACAATGTGCAGGTTTTTAGACACAAGCCGAGGGACCTGAGGAAGGGAATACAATATGCAGGTTCCTAGACACAGGACGACTATTGGATACCTGGAAGACATATTAATAATTCCTATATAGAAGACAGAACAGGTCGGACGCGTTCAATTACACACAAGCGAAGATGGAGGAGTGTTGAGGAAAGTCTTTACCTTCCACAACAAGCAATAACTGAGAGAACGTTTCGCCCAGAGCCACATGCACACTTCGGACATACCTAGGAGGGTGCTGGAGATCCCTGGGGGAAGGAATTATGTCGTCAGACATAACATAAAATGGATGTATTGATGAGAGTGATTCTGTTTTACTGAGCCACTAGAGCCCAACATTAGAGCCCAATCCTCAGAGACAGAGAACCACGAGAGAACTAAAGAGATGGTATAACTTGTAGCTACAAGTGCCGGGAGGTGGACATACTTTTGCCTCCAAGCAAACCCTCCCTCCTACCTTGTCTCTCTATCTTCCTAGCTTAATTTACTTTCGGCCAATCTTTCTCCCTCCTTTCGTACTTCCCTCCCTCCCTCCTTCCCTTTCTCCCTCACTCCCTCTCACCCTTCTTCACTTGAAAATATTCCTTCTCACCCTCCTTCACTTTTAACAAACCCTCTTCACTTTAAACAATCTCTCTCTCTCTCCCTATTTTCTTCTTTTTCTTCACTCCAACCAATACTTCTTCCGCTACCCTCCCTTACACTACCCTCCCTTACACTACCCTCTCTCTAACCTTCTCATTACACTCCCTCCCACTACTTTTCACCCCCACACACATTACACACACCATTTTTTCCCCTTATATGTTAAAAGCGTCTCATCTCATCCCAACCTACTCTCACCTTTACTCCCTCACCTTCCTTCTTCCCTCCTTCCTTCCTTCCTTCCTTGATTCTATTCATCCCCTTATCCTTCATCTCCTCCCAGTCACACATTTTTATTACATCCTTTTCTTCTGCTGTTACTCCTTGTCTTCCTTCTCTATTTTCCCTCTTATTCCTTCTCCTCCTCTGTCTCTCTCACACACATTTACAACAGTGAAAATCTCAGTAATTCACAACGTCATTATTTTTTTGTGTGTTGATAATGAGACACCACATGACATACGCCATTACACACGTCATTATAAGATGCAAAATAACGTTCAGCGGAACGTTTGAGATCGAACTTAAACGTTCTGCTGAACTAATCTGCCTGGACTTCCTACTCATTTCTGCAACATTGCCAGATCCTGATTTGCTGATTGCAACATGAAAGACCTAGAGCTATCATTCAACTCCTCCTGTATCACTTGTTCGCGATTATTGCATAATGTCATTACCATTACATAAGCCATTACACATACCCATATTACTCAGCCTTCATAAAAAAAAACTCAAAAACTCTCTTTAAAGTTAATAAACCCCATTAAACCATGGAAAAAGGGGGTTGGGCAAATATTTTTGTTAGTGGGTTTAGGTTTGAGAAGGATCTGCCTAGTATGGGCCAGTAGGCCTCCTGCAGTGTTCCACCATTAAATGCTAACTCATTAAATTATGAAAAAAATAGAAAGCAATTAAACCACGAAAACCGTTATTAAAACAAAGAAAACTCCGTTAAACCAAACCTCATTAAACCACACAAAATCCATTAACCACACAAAACCCTACTAAATTAGGCCAGGTTTGTGACATGCAAAAACCCCGTGAGAGCATGTAAACCTTGTTGAATCATACAAAACCTCGTAAACCATATGAAACCCAAACAGAATCTCCTTAAATCAAAAGCTATTAAACAAAGCAAAACCTCTATCAAACCATGCAAAAAAGCTTGATTAAACTATGCAAATATCTAGCAAACCGTGCAAAAACTTGTGTTAAACCATGCAAAACCTCTATTAAACCAAGCAAACCTGCTAAATCACCATAAAACCTTATTAAAACCTAAACTCACCGTTTTAAAACCTCACAAACCCCCTCCCCATCACCCCATTGTCCATCTTCTGATCCTGGGAAGAAAACCCCATCACTGCCTCATAATTTCTCTCTCAGTGAACCTAAGATGTTTGGAAATGAATTCAGGTAGGCTTGGAGATTAGGCCTTTGATGCGCTCTATGTGTTATCAAAGAAAATATTGGAGGAAGTTGCCTGAGAAAGATATCTTCGTCGCTGCACCAGGAAGGTGGCGAGGTGGTGGTGGTGAGGTGAAGTGGGGGTGAGGTGGTGGTGAGGTGGTGGTGAGGTGGTGGTTAGGTGGTGGTAAGATGGTGGTGAGGTGAAGTGGTGGTGGTGAGGTGAAGTGGTGGTGGTGAGGTGAAGTGGCGGTGGTGAGGTGAAGTGGCGGTGGTGAGGTGAAGTGGCGGTGGTGAGGTGAAGTGTCGGTGGTGAGGTGAAGTGGCGGTGGTGAGGTGAAGTGGTGGTGAGGTGAAGTGGCGGTGGTGAGGTGAAGTGGCGGTGGTGAGGTGAAGTGTCGGTGGTGAGGTGAAGTGGCGGTGGTGAGGTGAAGTGGTGGTGGAGGTGAAGTGGTGGTGAGGTTGTGGTGAGGAGGTGGTGGTTGTCGTAATGATAATAATAATAAGAATAAGAATAAGAATAAATGCAAAGGGGGGACAAAAGAAAGCTTAAAAATTATAGAGAAATAAGCCTTTTGAGTATACTTGGTAAGGTGTATGGTAGAGTTATTATTTAAAGAATTAAGAGTAAGACGGAAAGCAGGATCGCAGATGAACAAGGAGGCTTTAGGAAGGGTAGGGGGTGTGTAGACAAAGTGTTTACAGTGAAGCATATAAATGGACAGAATTTAGATAACGGTAAAGAAATTTTCGTTGCATTTATGGACATGAAAAAGGCATATGATAGGGTGGATAGGGAAGCAATGTGGCAGATGCTGCAAATGTATGGAATAGATGGTTGGTTACTGAAAGCAGTGAAGAGTTTTTACGAGGATAGTGAGGCTGAGGTTAGAGTATGTAGGAGAGAGGGAGATTATTTCCCAGTAAAAGTAGGCCTTAGACAAGGCTGCGTGATTTCACCATGGTTGTTCAACATATTTATGGATGGAGTTTTAAGAAAATGAATGCGAGGATGTTGACAAGAAGTGTTGGATTAAAAGATAAAGAATCTAACACAAAGTGGGAGTTGTCACAATTGCTTTTTGCTGATGACACTGTGCTCTTGGGAGATTCTCAACAGAAGTTGCAAAAGTTAATGAAGAAATTTGGGAGGGTATGTAAAAGAAGGAAATTAAAAATGAACATAGAAAAGAGCAAGGTGATGAGGATAACAAAAAAAAAATATAGGAAATGAAGGACTGGATATCAGATTAGAGGGAGGGAGTATGGAAGAAGCGAATGTGTTCAGATATTTGGGAATGTACTTGTCAGCAGATGGGTCTATGAAAGACGAGGTAAACCATAGAACTGGCGAGGGGAAAAATATGAGTGCTGCACTGAGGAATCTGTGGAGACAAAGAATGTTATCCATGGAAGCAAAGAGGGGAATGTATGAGAGTATAGTTATACCAACACTCTTATATGGGTGTGAGGCATGGGTTGTGAATGTTGCAGCAAGGAGAAGACTGGAGGCAGTGGAGATGTCTGTAAGCGCGCTTCTGGCAAGATAGTGCCTTGGTGGGAAACGGCCGGTGTGTTAAATAGATAATTTTGTACCAAAAGAACCTTAGAAAAATTACCTAACCTTTATTATAACAAGCACAATTTAATTTAGTCTAATCCAACCTGTGTGGTGTATTATGCAGAGAATCCGTAGTTTGGAGATTAGGAGCTGCTGGGTTACTAAAAGTATTATCCAGAGGGCTGAAGAGGGATTGTTAAGGTGATTCGGACATTAAGAGAGGATGGAACAAAATATAAGGACTTGGAGGGCGTATAAATCTGTAGTGGAGGGAAGGCGGGGTAGGGGTCGTCCGAGGAAAGGTTGGAGGGAGGGGGTAAAGAAGGTTTTTGCCTGAGAGGGTTAAACTCCCAGCAAGCGTGCGTGAGTGTCTTAGACAGGAACGAGTGGAGGCAATTTTTTTTTATGACTTGACGTGCTGTTGGAGTGTGAACAAAGTAACATTTATAAAGGGATTCAGGGAAACTGGTTAGCCGGACCCTGGAGGTGGGACAGGTTCCTACTGACTCACGCTAGACGGGGTCCTACTGACCCACGCTAGACGGGGTCCTACTGACCCACGCTAGACGGGGTCCTACTGACCCACGCTAGACGGGGTCCTACTGACCCACGCTAGACGGGGTCCTACTGACCCACGCTAGACGGGGTCCTACTGACCCACGCTAGACGGGGTCCTACTGACCCACGCTAGACGGGGTCCTACTGACCCACGCTAGACGGGGTCCTACTGACCCACGCTAGACGGGGTCCTACTGACCCACGCTAGACGGGGTCCTACTGACCCACGCTAAACGGGTCCTACTGACCCACGCAGACGGGTCCTACTGACCCACGCTAGACGGGGTCCTACTGACCCACGCTAGACGAGGTCCTACTGACCCACGCTAGACGGGGTCCTACTGACCCACGCTAGACGGGGTTCTGCTGACCCACGCTAAACGGGTACCTACTGACCCACGCAAGTGCAGAAGGGGCTGCCGCCCCCTTTCCCCTCCCAGATGCTCGGCCTCATACGGGGTGGAAGTGTAGGTGACGGGGACCGCGGTGGTAGTGAGGGGGAGAGAGGGAAGAGCAGTAAGGGGAAGGTAGAGGAGGAGGAGGAGGAGAGGAGGAGGAGAGGAGAAGGAGAGGGGAAGAAGGGAGGGGGAAGGTCGATGCTGCTGATCATTCAACTCTTCTTTCTTCGTCCTCCCATTCTGCCTCTCCCCTCCCTCACTCTCCCTCACTCTCCCTCACTCTCCCTCACTCTCCCTCACTCTCCCTCACTCTCCCTCACTCTCCCTCACTCTCCCTCACTCTCCCTCACTCTCCCTCACTCCTTACCCCCGTCTCCTTCTCCCCTCTCACACCTCCCTCAGTCCATTCTTCTAGTCTCTCTCTATCCCTCTCTCTCAATCCCTCCTGTCAGTCTCTTCCTTCCCCCCTCTCTCTCTCTCTCTCTCTCTCTCTCTCTCTCTCTCTCTCTCTCTCTCAGCACCTTCGTTTCTGTGCTCTACACTAGACTCGTAGTCCTCTGATCTATTTCTTAGTTCTTTTTCCCCCAAGTCTGTGTCTTTCCATCTCTTAGAGGATCTTTCTTTGGGTCTCGTTAGTTCATGTGCATCGCATTAACGTCGTCTCTTCACTTTATCTGTTTCTCACTGACTTTCTCAATTCTGTCTTCTGCGCGAAGACACAAAACTATATATGAAATAAATCTTCATTGAATCCTGGACAAGAAACCTTAAACTACGTTTACTGTGCGCACACGCACACGCGCGCACACAGGGAAGGCACTGCAATGGATCAGGGAATACCTGTCAGGAAGACAACAGCGAGTCATGGTACGTGGTGAGGTATCAGAGTGGGCGCCGGTGACGAGCGGGGTTCCACAGGGGTCAGTCCTAGGACCTGTGCTGTTTCTGGTATTTGTGAACGACATGACAGAAGGAATAGACTCAGAAGTGTCCCTGTTTGCAGATGATCTGAAGTTGATGAGAAGAATTCAATCGGGCGAGGACCAGGCAGAACTACAAAGGGATCTGGACAGGCTGCAAGCCTGGTCCAGAAACTGGCTCCTGGAGTTCAACCTCACCAAATGCAAGGTCATGAAGATTTGGGAAGGGGAAAGAAGACCCAAGACGGAGTTCAGTCTAGGGGGCCAGAGACTACAAACCTCACTCAAGGAAAAGGATCTTGGGGTGAGTATAACACCAGGCACATCTCCTGAGGCGCACATCAACCAAATAACCTGCTGCAGCATACGGGCGCCTAGCAAACCTAAGAACAGCATTCCGACATCTCAATAAGGAATCATTCAGGACCCTGTACACTGTGTACGTTAGGTTCATATTGGAGTATGCAGCACCAGTTTGGAACCCACACCTAGCCATGCACGTAAGGAAGCTAGAGAAAGTGCGAAGGTTTGCAACAAGACTAGTCCCGGAGCTAAGGGACATGCCCTACGAGGAGAGGTTAAGGGAAATCGACCTGACGATACTGGAGGACAGGAGAGACAGGGAGGGGATATGATAACTACATATAAAATACTGAGAGGAATCGACAAGGATGACAGAGACAGGATGTTCCAGAGATGGGACACAGCAACAAGGGGACACAATTGGAAGTTGAGGACTGATGAATCACACAAAAGGTGAATAATAAACAAACACAATGAAATATATTTTTTTTCGCTAGGTTCAGAATGATTTTTGCGAAATTATTGCATACACAAATTTTCGCTTGCCTTATTCAGCAAGAAGAGCGTTGTTATTTAACCCAAAATTGCAAGTTTTACATATTCGGCACGACATATATACACTAACACAGACACACGAACAACGGAAGACTAGCGTAGTTTGAGTGAACTGCGGCAGGTGGCTCTGTGATGCTCAAGTGATCGTAACCCAGAAAACCATCTTTATTTTCATCTCGCGGATGTTGTGCTTTGTGCATATATTTTGAACTGTGTTCGTCTTGTCGATGTTCGCTCTGCAAGTTGGCTCATTAATCCATGGAGGGAGGGGAAGGGAGGGGAGGGAGGGAGGGGAGAGAGGGGAGGGAGGAGAGAGAGAGGGGAGGAAGGGAGAGAAACAGGTCTGTATGTTTGTATGTTTAAGTTAAAAAAAAAAAACAGTTGCTGTGGGTTTTATAGGGTGTGAGTATTTTAAGGCTGGAGCGGCAAAACAAAATTTGAGGAACCAAAAGGGATATTTTTTTTTACTTAAGAGGGGAGAGGAGAGAAAAGGGTGAGAGAGGGGAAGGTTGTGGTTCTCTGGGTGTGTGCTAGGACGTCCCACACACCACCACACAACACACACACACACACACATACACAGCACACCACAGCAACAAACATACATACATACCACCCCACACCATTGTAACTCACAACCACACATCTCGTATCACCCCAAAACAGACAACAAACACCTCTCCCCCCCACACAACATCGCAACACCCTACCACCACCTCCAGTCCACAATATATAGACGATACCACATCACATCTCTGGAAAAAAAAGGGCCTTCTCTGCCCCTTTCAGGCAGAGCGACCCACACAAAGTTCTCTATTCTTGTGTTGATCAAAACACAACATGAGAAGAGTGAAGAAACTATGAGTGTCTGTGATACGATCCCAGGGCACGGAGGACCCTTTGGGGTCCTTGTGATACGTTCCCAGAGCATGGTCTCTGGAGATCCCTGTGATGCGTTTTCAGGGCATGGAGGGTCCCTATGGGTCTCTGTGACACGTTCACGGGGCATGGAGGGTCCCTGTGGGCCCCTGTGATGCGTTTCCAGGGCAAGGAGAGTCCCTGGGTGTCTCCTGGGATGAGTTCCCAGTGCATGGAAGGTCCCTTGGACTTCCTGGGACATGTTCCCAGGGTATGGTGCTCCTTGGCACATCACTTTAAAGGTCTTTCTATATATATAATAAAAAATCTTTAGGTTTTAATCGCTCGCTCCCGATTCCTGAAAAGTGAGACCAGGGGAGTGAGGCCCCCACACCTGCCTCCTGACAAGGCAGGTGTGGAAATGTAAACCCTATACACCCAACTTTTTTTGAGAAAACGGGAGCAGGGACACAACTCCACATCCGCCTCCTGGGAAAAAAATGAGTGTGGGGACGATGGAGGGGTGAGAGCCCCACATAACAACCTCCTGACAAGATGACTGCAGCGAAGTATGACTTGGCAACGCCAGGTTATTCTGCGAGTAACACACAAAATAAATAACTTTTATTTATAATTTACACAGTCTTCTCTAACCTCAGGCTAAATACATCTATATTACCATTAGTTCTGTTTCTTCCAGTTCTGCTAGAATTGCTAGTTTAAATAATAGTGCTATTGTTTATTCTAGTATTTTTATTTCTATTGTTTTTTCAACAAAATAACACAAGCAAAAAAAACAAAATAACGTTAATACTGTTACATTTTATCTGCCAAGATTTCGTTAGGAAGTTGTATAGTGTATAATAAAGGCCAGACCTGCAGGACCAGTACATCAGACCTGCAGGACCAGTACATCAGACCTGCAGGATCAGTACATCAGACCTGCAGGACCAGTACATCAGACCTGCAGGACCAGTACACCAGACCTGCAGGACCAGTACACCAGACCTGCAGGACCAGTACACCAGACCTGCAGGACCAGTACACCAGACCTGCAGGACCAGTACACCAGACCTGCAGGACCAGTACACCAGACCTGCAGGACCAGTACACCAGACCTGCAGGACCAGTACACAAGACCTGCAGGACCAGTACACTAGACCTGCAGGACCAGTACACCAGACCTGCAGGACCAGTACACCAGACCTGCAGGACCAGTACACCAGACCTGCAGGACCAGTACACCAGACCTGCAGGACCAGTACACCAGACCTGTAGGACCAGTACACCAGACCTGCAGGACCAGCACACTATACCTGCAGGACCAGTACACTATACCTGCAGGACCAGTACACTATACCTGCAGGACCAGTGCACCAAACCTGCAGGACCAGTACACAAGACATGCAGGACCAGTACACAAGACATGCAGGACCAGTACACAAGACCTGCAGGACCAGTACACTATACCTGCAGGACCAGTACACTATACCTGCAGGACCAGTGCACCAAACCTGCAGGACCAGTACACCAGACCTGCAGGACCAGTACACAAGACATGCAGGACCAGTACACAAGACCTGCAGGACCAGTACACTATACCTGCAGGACCAGTACACTATACCTGCAGGACCAGTGCACCAAACCTGCAGGACCAGTGCACCAAACCTGCAGGACCAGTGCACCAAACCTGCAGGACCAGTACACCAAACCTGCAGGACCAGTACACCAAACCTGCAGGACCAGTACACCAGACCTGCAGGACCAGTACACCAAACCTGCAGGACCAGTACACCAGACCTGGGGGACCAGTACACCAGACCTGGGGGACCAGTACACCAGACCTGGGGGACCAGTACACCAGACCTGGGGGACCAGTACACCAGACCTGGGGGACCAGTACACCAGACCTGGGGGACCAGTACACCAGGCCTGCAAGACCAGTACACCGTGCCTGTATTAACAGTACACCAGGCCTGCAAGACCAGTACACCGGGCCTGTATTAACAGTACACCGGGCCTGTATTAACAGTACACCGGGCCTGCAGGACCAGTACATCAGATATTGATAGTGCTACACACTACGCTAGCGCTACACGCTACACAAGCACTACACTGGTAGCGAGCGCTACACTGGTAGCGAGCGCTACACGCTACACAAGCACTACACTGGTAGCGAGCGCTACACGCTACACAAGCACTACACTGGTAGCGAGCGCTACACGCTACACAAGCACTACACTGGTAGCGAGCGCTACACGCTACACAAGCACTACACTGGTAGCGAGCGCTACACGCTACACAAGCACTACACTGGTAGCGAGCGCTACACGCTACGCTAGCGCTACACTGGTAGCGAGCGCTACACGCTACGCTAGCAGCGTCAATACTCACGTGGGAAATATTGCTGGCGGTGGATTTCAGGTAAATAAACAAACAGGAATTGGCACGTTGGCAACCCCAGCGAGGCTCGCCAGGTCGATGCTCTTTTTTTTAAGATCGGTGACGCGCGATGAACCGATATATATTTTTTATTATTCTCCGAGTGATACTCAGATTTGACCGGAACTTTGAATGGTATTTGCAGTTTATAATCGAGTTTATCACCGTTATGGGACAAAATTGTTACTGTGGAAAATGGAATACTTGAAAGTGTTTTTGGATTAGGATTTTTTCTTCGGAGGCTTCCGTAACTGGAGAATGGTTCTTCTTATCGGCTTGAAACCTCCAATGCATGTGCTTCATAGATGAAGGTTTGGATGAGTTTTGGGCTGCGTAGGTGCAAATTTGCCGGTTTAATTGATCTGCATGTTAGTTTTTGTGCATTAACTTGAGTGACTATTTTTGATCGGCTTCAAACTTTCAATTATTTTTTTTGTTTAAGAATTTTTGGATGAGCTGTGTAGGTGTGAATTTTCAAATTTCATTTGAACTTTTATTTTTTTACATACTGTAACTTAAGATTGAGGGACTAATTACCTCAAACTCCTCCTCATCTTCCGCCTTTCTCTCCATTGGACTGAAGAAGCCACTCTCTGGCGAGAAGTTTCCGAAACAAAGTTATCCAAATTTTGTACAAGTGTCTCATTTATCAACTTGTCGGTTTTTTAAAGCATTTATTCACAACTGAAGAGTCTTTTGATTGGCTCTTGTGTCACACCACTAATATATGTAAATCTAAGAGTCTGAAGAGCAGTGAGTCAGGTGCCAATTTCAACACTCTTTTCACTAATCGCATTCCTCACGTTTACAGTACATGAAAACTCTCAAGTACAAGACCTAACACGAGTATCATGGGCCAGTAGGCCTTCGGCAGTGCTTGTCCATCCTCAGTAACATGCGTGTGTACTCTCAACCTAAGTCCTTCAGACGTGATTATCCCCCATGGATCCTTTTACTTTCATTTCTGGTTCGATCGTATGGTCAGCTTGCGCTGACGGGACGACAGGATGAGAAACTGATTTGGAAGGAATAGTTGCGATTAGTGATGCGAAAAAGGTGTGTATTTATGGAAGGATGTCACTATACACATTCACCATGCGACTATACTCACTCAAAATAGAAACTAACCATAAGCACTTGAGCACTCATACACACTCTTAATACACATTTCAACGCTCCACATTTCCCCATGTATTACCGTCCCTGTTAAGTAAGTTTATTCAGGTATACACAAATACAGTTACATAGATTATCATACATAGCAGCATATGTGTAAAGAACCCAGGATAACCCAAAAAAGTCACAGTGACGTATATATATATATATATATATATATATATATATATATATATATATATATATATATATATATATATATATACTGGCACCCTCACTTGCGTATTAGTGTGGCTTGTAAATGGTCCAAGTCGGACCGAAACGTCGTCATTAGTTTCTCTCTCCTATGTGCGGGTTATTTGTGTACCCCACACACACACACACACACAGTATACTTCACCACACACATACACACAGTATACTTCACCACACACACTCAACATACTATACACACTTCACTATACAGTGGCTGCACCAGCGTGAGGAACTGCAGTAACAAATATACACGCAGACATTTACAGCGGTATTAGCATAGTGGTGAATGCACCAGCCTTGTGTAGTGGGGAGAAGCCGAGCTGGCCGAGGAGCGGAGAGGAAGAGGGAAGGAAAGGGAGAAAGAGAGGGAGAGAAGGCAAGGGCGAGTAAGTTCGAGACGGAAAACGAGGCAGAGGGTAGGAAAGGGAAATAAAATTGGGGAGAGGGAAGGAGAATGAGAAACACGAGGAAGAATGATAGAGGCTGGGGAAATGTGAGAGAAAGTGAAAGGGGGTACAAGAGAGATGGTAATGGGAGAAGAGGTTCAAGAAGAGCGAGAGAGAGAGAGCGAGAGAGCGAGAGAGCGAGAGCGAGAGAGCGAGAGAGCGAGAGAGCGAGAGAGCGAGAGAGCGAGAGAGAGAGAGAGAGAGAGAGAGAGAGAGAGAGAGAGAGAGAGAGAGAGAGAGAGAGAGAGAGATAGTAGTGAGATATGAATGGAAGGAGGGACGTGAGGGAGGGCTGAACAGAGACTGTAATTTAATTTCACAGACGGGAGCACATAATGGCTCTCTCCATATTCAACAGCTCTCTGAACGTTGCCCGAACGAACGTTGCGGTCTGAACGTTGCTCGGATGATGAATGTTTGTGCTCTGAACGTTGGCCGGACGATCTGAACTATGACACGTTGAACGTTTGTGTCACGAAAATGGAACGATGAACGTCTGCGTCCAGAGCAGCGGCTGATCTAACCATAAACCCCGTTCGTGATTTCGAACTTTAGCCGGAAGAACGTTTATATTTTCGAACGTTTCAGAATCTACACGTTGAGCGAACGAACGCTATGGTGTTCGTATTGGGTAGACTAACACTGCTGCTCCGGACGAACGATCTTGCCCTGACCTCATTCAACCGGTCATTTCAAGGTTGAAACCTCCAACACAAGGTACTGGATCTTGTTAGGAACGAGAATGGGGATCACTATTTAGTAAACGCTAAAAAAAAGATATCTCAAAAAAATATTTCTAATTTAATATTTGACTTATAGAAACAATATGCAAATATATTATATGAAGGCTCTCTGTTTAGCCTATGGTGCGTTCTGGTTTCCCATACATTCAGCAAATGCCCCAAATGTTTCAAAAAATATAAAGAATATAAAGGTACAATACGTGACTGGAACAATACACAAATAACTCAAACATAGGAGAGGGACGCTAACGACGACATTTCGGTCCGACTTCGGTGTGGCTTATAAATGGTCCAAATTGGATTGAAACGTCGACGAAATCTCTCTCTCTCTCTCTCTCTCTCTCTCTCTCTCTCTCTCTCTCTATCTCTCTATCTCTCTATCTCTCTATCTCTCTATCTCTCTATCTCTCTATCTCTCTATCTCTCCTATGAGCGGGTTATTTGAGTATTCTTCCAAAGCTATATTCCTTCCTGCTTTAATATCACCCATCCCCAATCCTTCACTTCCTTCCAGCTCGCCCCCTGACCGTCACGTCCACTTCTTCTGTACTCCTGGTCTTTCCCTCCTCCTAATAGATCCTGCTCCTCCCTGCCCTCGTAAATGAGTTTACTTGCCTAAAATTACTTTCTCAAAATGTTCTCTCCATCTCTCCAATATCACCCCCCATCCAGCATCTCGCCACCGGCACTCTTCAAGTGCCAACTATATTTACACCCCAGGCTCTTTATTCCCATATCTCTCTCTCTGAAACTCTTTTCTCAACTAAATTTGCTGATGATGTCTCATCTAGTTTCTCAATTGGTCTTGTTTAACATTCCCTCAACTTTTTTCTTTCTACTTTTTGCTTTTTTTGCATAATTTTTTGAGTTGCAAAAAAATTATTCAAACTTTCCTCTCTCTCTTTCCACTATTTATTACATCATTCCACTAATCATTCCTCTTATAATTACAACATGAAATTCATACCATGCATCCTGGACATCATACCATGCATCCTGGACATCATACCATGCATCCTGGACATCATACCATGCATCCTGGACATCATACCATACCTCCTGGACGTCATACCATACCTCCTGGACATCAAAACATTATACTATATGATACCTCCTGGACATCATACCATGCATCCTGGACATCATACTATGCATCCTGGACATCAAAATATCATACCATACGATACCTCCTGGACATCATATCTCTCGATAAAGATCTGTAATTATTTCACTCTCATGTATCAATACTATTAATCTTGTATTTACATTCTCGCAGAATCTATCATTACTCAGTTTTACATTCCACTCGCATTAGAATGTAAAACAAATACAGTTAGAAGCCTCAAATGATCTATAATCCACTACAGCATGAATGTGGACAAGTATATCTTCGTAGTAACTTGCATAACAAATACAACTGACCCACAGGGACCCATGTTGTCAGGCTTGTCTAATGCCTCGTATCCTCATTAAGCGCACTTCCTAACAACCTAACCATCTATTCCATGTATTTGCATCAGCACATGACTGAGAAATTAACCGTGGGTTATGTGACAGTTTCTGAGGTACATTCCCTTCACTCATTCACATAAACAAATGTATAACTCATTCCCAAATTTTATCCACACATGCTTTCAGCCTCTTGGTTTTAAGCTCATCGTGTTTGCTTGAAATAAACACAGGCATAAATATATGTAAACGCTCAACAGTCCTGAATTTCAGCAGAAGTTGAAACTTAATATTATTGTGGAAAAGGACACTTATGTACAGTTCAGGACATTTATTATTATATGTGGAGCACTAACCCCGTGTGGGTCATTCAGCACATGGAGTGGTGGAGGCTCGATCCACCGTCAGCCATGATAAAAACAGACAAGAAAAATTAGTTGTATTCAACTAGTGGTTAAGGATAGGTATACCCAAGGATATACTCATGTTGCATTATTTCCTTAGTGTGTTTAGCAGTGGTGTTCAATGCCAAACCGATCTCTATATTTTATAGCATCAGTGCCTAGAACAATGAATATGATACCAAAATCTCTTTCTCAGGCTCATTAACTGACCACCTCAAAACTACGTCTTCAAGGGTGATGGTCTGATTACATCTTTACATCTCGACTGCTTTTTGCTGTGTCTTCTGTACTCGACTGAAGAAGTCTACTGTGTAGGCGAAATGCTTCGTAATAAAGATACCTAACTGTTGCACATACCTTACCTAGAACAATGCCTGCACGACCTATCAGACGACCTAGGCAGCCACCTATGGCAACAACATTTCTCTTTATATACCGGAAACGAAATCTTTTATTTCTCTTTGAGCTACAGTTCACGACAAGGCAGTAAACGAAAAGTTAGTCAAGAAATGTTGAAAACTGTGCAAGAAATAAAAAAAATGTAATCCCAGTAATGTTTTTCACATTTTTATTTAACACGAATCGTTACAAATGATCTATTTCCAACAGCCGGTATTAATTTTGACCAGTAAGCTGAATACGGGGAAGGAAAGCTCAATACATCCTCGTACCACTGAAGAGTGAGCTTCCGCCATACTGCCGGTCAGACATGTCTGTCGACGTACGAACAATGTGACATTTACCTCTCATATGTAACAACAAAACAAGTACGTATTTGTTTGAAGGATGCTGTTTTTCGGGCATCCTAAAATAAAGAATCCATAAAGTATCCTAATTTTAGAGGAAAACTTGGAATTTCCCCCCAAAAATGCTTGAAAAAGTTAAATAAAAAAGGTGAAATTTGGAAAAAGTTTTTTTTTTCGATTTCATATAAAATATTAAGATTTTTTGAATAAAAAGTCACAATATCGTGGCTGAAACTCACCAAAAGCTCATACTTAAGGAATAAACCTCATGACGACGCTTCGCTCCGTCTTGGACCGTCGTTAGGTGACAAGTTTTAACTCAGAGAATGGTCCAGGAGGTTTCTCTCATAAGTACGGATTTTTGACGCGCATGACGATTTTGTTCAAAATTTTCCCACTTAAAATGTAGTTTAAAAACCTCTTGACTGTGGGTTGTTCAGAGCGAAGACGCCAGAAATGGTGTGTATATTTTATCCCCCCATCTGGGAGAGAGGATCGCCGACCACAATACATAACTGAGTTAGACGATATACACACACCTGTGCAACGAACATTCTGTCTCAGGCAAGTCAGTGGCCATCCGTGTTTATTCCATCGTTCTAGGAAGGAAAGCTCCTCGATGCTCGTGATCCAGGTTACTAGACCTTCCGTTCCCATTTATTGAACTGAACCTGACTGCCTTCCATCCCCCAGGAGTTATGTGGTTCCCTGCGAATTTAGCTCTTTCTCTTGTTAACTACAATAACAACAAAAACGGTTTAATGAAAATAAAATGTATAAATTCATATATACAATAAATATTTAGAATCAGCGCTCTTATAAGGCTTCTCTACATAAAAATTTCGTCAATGCGATTGGAAAAGAAAAGCGCATCGATAACTGAACAGCGTGAACTTTGAACACATTTCCACGCGCTGTTCAAGTTGAACAGCGTGAACTTTGAACACATTTCCACGCGCTGTTCAAGTTTGGCTGCAATTTTTTATTTCACTCGCATTTATGAAAAAAAGTTGCTCTATGTAGAGGAGATTTATAGAAGAACTGACGGTATACAGAATTCACAACATTCACTTGAAATTGCAGCACTCTGACACATCCTCCTTTTACAGGCGTTTCATCGCTTCTCCTGTCTTTCGTGATTGCTTTTTTTTCTCCCACAAGGCAGACTAACAACAGACTCTGAAGCTTCTCTGTCAATCTCAGCTGTGTAAACAGAACCCGAAAAACTGCGTACATATAACCTAAAATTGCCACCTTGTACATACATCTCACAAATTCTTCTGTTAGATGTGAAGAAAATGCGACTTTGTGATACGTTTGTCCAGCACCTTACAGTTTCATCATAACCAATGTCTACTGAATGAAAAAAAGGGGAGGGGAGGGGGGGGGGGGTGCTCGACCTCAAATATGGCGGATGCAGTTGCGTGATTCACGTGACTACAGGTTAGATTGCAGGCCACAGTGCCTCAACCTCAAGTTGGGAAAATAATTGTATCAATTCGAGGTGAACCTCATATCCCTCCCGTGGACACTATTGACTAGTTTGTGTACTCCATATCCATCCTGTGGACATTATTGACTAGTTTGTGCACTCCATATCCATCCTGTGGACACTATTGACTAGTTTGTGCACTCCATATCCATCCTGTGGACACTATTGACTAGTTTGTGCACCCCATATCCATTCTTTGAACAGTAGCACGATTGCATACGGAGGGGGGTGCACGGTTGCATACAATGGGGGTGCACGGTTGCATACAATGGGGGTGCACGGTTGCATACAATGGGGTGCACGGTTGCAGAGTGGGGTGCACGGTTGCATACAGTGGGGGTGCACGGTTGCATACAGTGGGGGGTGCACGGTTGCATACAATGGGGGTGCACGGTTGCATACAGTGGGGGGGTGCACGGTTGCATACAGTGGGGGGTGCACGGTTGCATACAGTGGGGGGGGGTGCACGGTTGCATACAATGGGGGTGCACGGTTGCATACAGTGGGGGGGGGCACGGTTGCATATGGGTACGATGGATAGCTCGCGTGAGTGAGGTCGCCCAATCGATCCCCAGTACAGATTACACGCTTTGTTACTTTCGCGTTATTTGTGTTTCGTGTTTCTCCATAAATATATTGACTGATGTATATTTGCTATAGTTAGTGTACAAAAATGGGATAATGATAAGTTATTTATTTGCTATTAAAAACATAATTATTATAATTAAATGAAAGCGCTAAACCAATGCAAACAAAAATATTCCCTCCAGACCGGTAGGTTTGTCGCATCATGTTCTGTAGTTATAATAATTTTGTAAAATAAATATAATGATTACAAATCATTCATCGTATAGATGTGTATAACACCAGAGTTTCCCTTAAACACGAATAAATCTTTCGTCTTTAACTATGATTGTTGCTATACCTGTTACATCTGTTATTACACAATATATTTCACCTGTTATTTCACCTGTTATTTCACCTGTTATTTCACCTGTTATTTCACCTGTTATTTCACCTGTTATTTCACCTGTTATTTCACCTGTTATTTCACCTGTTATTTCACCTGTTATTTCACCTGTTATTTCACCTGTTATTTCACCTGTTATTTCACCTGTTATTACACCTGTTATTACACCTATTACACCTATTACACCTGTTATTACACCTGTTATTACACCTGTTATTACACCTGTTATTACACCTGTTATTTCACCTGTTATTTCACCTGTTATTTCACCTGTTATTTCACCTGTTATTACACCTGTTATTACACCTATTACACCTATTACACCTGTTATTACACCTGTTATTACACCTGTTATTACACCTGTTATTACACCTGTTATTTCACCTGTTATTTCACCTGTTATTTCACCTGTTATTTCACCTGTTATTACACCTGTTATTACACCTATTACACCTATTACACCTGTTATTACACCTGTTATTACACCTGTTATTACACCTGTTATTACACCTGTTATTTCACCTGTTATTTCACCTGTTATTTCACCTGTTATTTCACCTGTTATTACACCTGTTATTACACCTATTACACCTATTACACCTGTTATTACACCTGTTATTACACCTGTTATTACACCTGTTATTACACCTGTTATTTCACCTGTTATTTCACCTGTTATTTCACCTGTTATTTCACCTGTTATTACACCTGTTATTACACCTATTACACCTATTACACCTGTTATTACACCTGTTATTACACCTGTTATTACACCTGTTATTACACCTGTACTAATGTTTCTGATGATCCAAGAAACGAACAGTTTTTTCCCCTTTCTTTTTATAAATTCTGAAAATAATTTGCTAACCATTTCCTTATTTCTGGAGTGAGAATTAACATTTATGTGTCACCAGACTGAATTCCTGTCATTATAGATTACAGAAGAATTATTATTGAGCGAGAAAGTTAGAATATGATCCTATATTTCTGGAAACCTGTAAGAGGTTTAATGTCTAAATTTCTTGAATTCCAAGTACAAAATTCAAGTTTTCTTTTTAAATCAAAGAGTACCAATAGATCTTAGTTGCTCAATTGAATTATTAGATGAAAATATATTTCAGAGTGAAAAAAAAATATTACCATAAACAGATTGTTTTGATTGATTTATTGCTTCACTCAGTAGATTGTTTTGATTGATTTATTGCTTCACTCAGTAGATTGTTTTGATTACTTTATTGCTTCACTCAGTAGATTGTTTTGATTCCTTTGTTGCTTCACTCAGTAGATTGTTTTGATTCCTTTATTGCTTCACTCAGTAGATTGTTTTGATTCCTTTATTGCTTCACTCAGTAGATTGTTTTGATTCCTTTATTGCTTCACTCAGTAGATTATTTTGATTCCTTTGTTGCTTCACTCAGTAGATTGTTTTGATTCCTTTATTGCTTCACTCAGTAGATTGTTTTGATTCCTTTATTAACTAAAGTTTAAAAGTCTCGTTTTACTGACAGTTCAAACAACAGACTATATTAACTATTAGTTTAATTCATCAAATAAAACTTAAAACAATAGGTATTGATTTAAGAAATATATTAGTTTCTGGTAAGTTTTTATATAATTTTAACAAAAGACGAAAAAGATGATTTGGCATTGGGATCAGATTTTGTGTTACTAGTAATACTGATCAGTTATGTGGAATACTGTCTAGGTTCTCAGAAATTGTGATGTAGACACAACAAGTTTAGTAAATATTGTGAGAAAACGGCTTTAACTCTAATTTTTGTTCATCGAAAATTAGCATTGGCAAGACTTTGCCTTAGATTTGAAATGAATCGAATCTGTAAGAAATATGTTAACATATTTCTTACTGGGTCTTATAAAGGACGTCCATATGTTTCGTATGAGCTTTCAACTTCCAGCTGTATCCTCGTGTTCCTAATTCCCACCTTCCAATAATGTACCTATTTACCCTATCAATTCCTCTCAGTATTTTGGACGTTGTTATCATATCACCCCTAGTCGTCCTCCCTGTGCGTGTGTGCACGCATGTGTGTGTGTTTGTGTAGCCTGCACACAATGTCAATACCTACAGAGCCGCAACAGAAATTTATACTCGACTCCCTTGATTCATTCAATTTGATTTTACAACACACGGATTAAATGGAGATCGCTGCCCACCGACCATTAACACACATTTGAATAACCCTTCGCTCAAAACGGCGAGTCTTTCTCTGCTTCTTTCCCGTCCAAACTCCGGTCGTGGTTGGCAGTAGACCGGCACGATGAACGTGAGAGAGAGAGAGAGAGAGAGAGAGAGAGAGAGAGAGAGAGAGAGAGAGAGAGAGAGAGAAGGGGGGGGAAAAACGGGATTTAAAAATTGTTCATAAAAGTATCAACACGGAGGTTTTCCCATCTTGAACATGTGTGTTGCTTCCCAGAGCCTCTGCATGTACTCGCTTATATGTGGTTACTGAGGTCGAGTCATAGCTCCTGGCTCTGCCACTCACACTGGCCGCCAGTGCCTTTGTGAACCCTTCCATACCTGTTCTTGAAGCCGTGCATCCTTGCCTCGACCATTGCGTTGTTCAGGTTATTCTATTTCCTGACCACCGAGACTGAACATAAGGAGCACTGCAAAAGGCCTACTGACCCATGCTAGGCAGGTCCAAGTCACACCCACTTAAGAAGGAAGAAACACTGCTGCAGAAATACTTTTATGCCATATCTGTGACCAGCTTATGTCTTCTAAATGTGCCCTTGTGTACCAGTTTTCGCCTCTCTAGTAGTTGGCCTAATGCAGCATTTCCTCCATCCTCCACCTAGGTTATAGCTGGTCCATCGCTACTGTGAGGTCCATCAGCGTGATGTATCCGGTCCATCGCTACTGTGAGGTCCATCAGTATGTTGTATCCGGTCCATCGCTACTGTGAGGTCCATCAGCGTGTTGTATCCGGTCCATCGCTACTGTGAGGTCCATCAGTATGTTGTATCCGTCCATCGCTACTGTGAGGTCCATCAGCGTGATGTATCCGGTCCATCGCTACTGTGAGGTCCATCAGTATGTTGTATCCGGTCCATCACTACTGTGAGGTCCATCAGTACGACTTGAGGTCTTCTCTTTCTCGATACCACCACCTGCAGCTGCTCCTCCTGCTCAACGTTTCGCTCAGCGTAGAACTTTATAGACACAGTTGAAAGCTCTACACAGAGTTCCATAAGCAGTGGTGCCGGCACTGTGACGGAGACGCGGCAACACGGTGCCGGAGACGCGGCAACACGGTGACATTGGCACTCTGGAGGGCCAACGTTGGCTTGTCGGTCAAAGTCAGTGGTCTGGGAGGCACCCGAGGACATGTACAAGGCATACAGGCCTAGCTGACATAAATAATACACTACTATATAGAAAGCCCCTTGTTATGCAGAGAATTTCGGGCAAATTAGGTCAATTTTGTTCCCAGGATGCGACCCACACCAGTCGACTAACATCCAGGTACCCATTTTACTGCTGGATGAACATGGACAGCAGGTGTCTTAGGAAACACGTCCTAATGTTTCCACCTGTACCGGAGATCGAACCACGGACCTCAGAGTGTGTATTGAGCGCGCTACCAGTCGAGCTATGGGACACCACCTGCATACACACGCATATACAGACATACAAGCACGCATGTATGCACGCCTTCATAAATGCACACAATCACACAAATATACGCATAAATACACTTAAGCATATATACACACACACATACACTCATACACACACGTACAACTCTAACGAATACACGCATGCATACACAGTCAAGTAACATATAATGAAAATACGAGAAGGAATGGAGGTTGCATTACTCCCAAACTTCTTAAAATAAGGTATCAGGGGAGAAATACGGAGAGGGATAGCGCTGTATCCCTTAAACCCCTTTAAAAAATAAAAGATAGAAGTACATCTCACCAATTCCCTTAAAATTGAGAGAGAGAGGGAGAGGGGGGGAGGGAGAGAGAGAGAGAGAGAGAGAGAGAGAGAGAGAGAGAGAGAGAGAGAGAGAGAGAGAGAGAGAGAGAGAGAGAGAGTACAGTATCTTACAAACTCATTTAAAAGTAAGAAGGATAGCATTGTATCCCTCAGACGCCTTGTAAACAGGGAGAATTATAGCACTGAATCCCTTTAAACTGGATAGAAAATGATAGATCAGAGTTGTTTGATCCTCGAGCAGGTGTATTAACTACTCCTGCTGCTCTGCTTCCTTTTTTTGCTTTTCCTCCTGCTTGTGGGTCCCCTTGTTTAGTGCATTTCCATTATCAAGAATATTGTGCATGCGTCCACCCCTCTCTCCCTCTTCTCTTTTTGCCTATCTCCCCTCTTCCTCACTGCACACTTCCCACGTCTCTGCTCTCTCTCTCTCTCTCTCTCTCTCTCTCTCTACAGTCTATTTCTCATATCTGCTATGCTTTTCTAACCAATTTTTTTTTGTATTTACACAATGGTTTACTGGGTTAGGTTTAGATTTCCAACCTTTAATTACAAGCTAAGAGCTGTTGATGTCGAAATCCTTTTTTGTTATTGTTATAAGACAAACAAATACGGAATACAATGAAGGTGTGGGCCACAGACTTCATTAGGTCAAATGACTATTTCATCGATGTCATTATGCTGTGTGAACATGTTCCAGACTCGAGTCATTTTAGGAATAAATCAAGGTGTTGTTCTTGAGAAGGATACAGAACCAGAGTGTAGTTGTTGTTTGCTGCCCGTCTTGTTGTGTAGCAGCTCACTTCCCGTTGACCACGAAGTGGAGCTAAGTGTGGTATTTTGACCATATTGATCTTGTACATAACAGTAGGTCCACCCACAACCCTCCGGTGTTGTGGCTGCAATGACAGATCTGTCCAGGCTGGGTCCAGGCGAGAGATGATTAGTCTTGCTCTGTTCTGTATTCTGTCAAGAAGTCGTAGATGAGAGGGGGACGGGAAGGGGGCAATTCAAGAAAAGAGATGTGAGTGCACTTGTGTCTAGTACAAAATCTTGCAGCCTCTACTGTCGAGCTGATACGATCTACAACCAAGTGTTGTTAGCTTCTTGGCCGCTTGTTTGCAAGATTTACAACGTGATTCTTCACAGTCAGCTTGTAATTTAGTTTCACCTCAAAGATATCAACTTCCTCCCCAGGTTCATACCATCTCATTCATTCTTACCACTGCTCCAGCATCAATATCATGTTATCATCATTCCTCCTGTTATTGGATTTTTCTTTCCTTCATTCCCCCTTGCTGATTTTTTTTTCTCCTTGTTCACTTTTTTATATTTTCTTTCAGTTTTTCTGTCTTTTTTTTATTAACGGTTAATGTTCATTTCTCTGTCTTTAATGTGTTTAGCCTCATTTACTTTTTTTTTGTGTTTCAGTAGCTCGCTCTTTGTCTCTCAATATCTTTTCGTCCTATTTTCTCCTCTTCCTTTTCCGCTCATTTATTTCTTCTCCATGTTGTTTCCTCCTCCTCACCCTTTACCTTCCTTCCTTCCTCTCAATGTAGTCTCTCCCTCCCTCATGCATCTAACATGAGGGAGGATCTACGCGGTGGAGTGAGGGCCGACCCATCTTATTGTAATTCAATTGTTTATTTGTTTTAGCCTTTGAACCTCAGCGCAGGTCTCTTTGACCAGTGCTGCTTCCACAACCACAGCATTTCTGTCTTGCACCCACTACCACCACCACACGCTCCTTTCTAATATCCCCACCATCCTTTCTCTTTTACCTCCCTCCTTTCATATATTCTCTCTCATTTGCCAAATTCCTTGGAGCTTTTGGCTTACAACCCGAAGTACTCCTGTTGTATTCAGAGAGCAGGGAAGGGGACACACATGAGCAAGCCTCAGAAAACACGGTGTCCCTGTTCGTCTAGCAGTAAATAAGTACCTAGGGGAAAGACCTAATTGAGTTACCCCGCGTCACTAACACTCTGAGGTCAATAATTTAATTAGATTTTTCTTCAACTCGTAAGGAAATGTCCTCTTGGTTGTAACTGGGTTTGCTCCCTTTCTTCCCCGTCGTCGTCTCGTTAGGCAAGAAGCCGCCTTGTGAGCTTACACCTGGAGTATTACCTGGAGAGAGTTCCGGGGGTCAACGCCCCCGCGGCCCGGTCTGTGACCAGGCCTCAATTCTCAAGGATCCCTTCGTCAAGGAATAAGATACATTTGCAACACTTGGGTATTTTTACTACGGAAACGTTTCGAAAACCAATGGATTTATCAATCCATTTCTGAGATTACTATAGACTGTGGAAAACAAGAAGTCCTGTGTCTTATTCATCCAATTGTCGGCTGTGTACTCCATTAATAAGGATCCTGATGCCTTCCCGGAATCCTCAGTACCTGGTAATAATCAGCCTTCCCCTCCTTCCTTTCCTGGTACTCTTAAGGGAGCGACAGGGACGAACACCCATCCTCTGACAAGATCCGTCTACATTTAAGCCACAATTTTTCCCAGTTGGAGTTGTTAGGGGGCGTCTTGGTGAGGTGTGGGAGGTGGTGCAGCTGCTGGAGGAGGAGGAGAGGAGGAGGAGGAAGAGCAAAGGAGGAGAAAGAGCAGAGGAGACTAATGGTAGAGGCACTACCATAGCCCGAGATTCCTGGTAGAAAGTATTCAGTCTGAGGGTGTCGGCTTGAGACCAGAGGGGCCACTATTGTCTGTATACAAATCGACACAAAATTTCTTCTGGGAGTTTTGAGTTCTGGAAGTTTGTTCTGGAGACTTCCAATCTGCTCTGGTTTATTCTAATTTGTTCTAGTTTGCTCTAATTTGTTATA
>WNWK01000052.1:310000-327500 GCA_009830355.1 Cherax destructor
CGAGAGTCCAGCTGTGATCTCTCTCTCGTGTTGTTTGTACTGCAAGAGTCCAGCTGTGATCTCTCCTCGTGTTGTTTCTACTGCAAGAGTCCAGCTGTGATCTCTCCTCGTGTTGTTTGTACTGCAAGAGTCCAGCTGTGATCTCTCCTCGTGTTGTTTGTACTGCAAGAGTCCAGCTGTGACCTCTCTCGTGTTGTTTGTACTGCGAGAGTCCAGCTGTGATCTCTCCTTGTGTTGTTTGTACTGCAAGAGTCCAGCTGTGACCTCTCCTTGTGTTGTTTGTACTGCGAGAGTCCAGATGTGATCTCTCCTCGTGTTGTTTGTACTGCGAGAGTCCAGCTGTGATCTCTCCTCGTGTTGTTTGTACTGCGAGAGTCCAGCTGTGATCTCTCCTCGTGTTGTTTGTACTGCAAGAGTCCAGCTGTGATCTCTCCTCGTGTTGTTTGTACTGCAAGAGCCCAGCTGTGATCTCTCCTCGTGTTGTTTGTACTGCAAGAGTCCAGCTGTGACCTCTCCTGTGTTGTTTGTACTGCGAGAGTCCAGCTGTGATCTCTCCTCGTGTTGTTTGTACTGCGAGAGTCCAGCTGTGATCTCTCCTCGTGTTGTTTGTACTGCAAGAGTCCAGCTGTGATCTCTCCTCGTGTTGTTTGTACTGCAAGAGTCCAGCTGTGATCTCTCCTCGTGTTGTTTGTACTGCAAGAGTCCAGCTGTGATCTCTCCTCGTGTTGTTTGTACTGCAAGAGTCCAGCTGTGATCTCTCCTCGAGTTGTTTGTACTGCAAGAGTCCAGCTGTGACCTCTCCTTGTGTTGTTTGTACTGCGAGAGTCCAGCTGTGATCTCTCCTTGTGTTGTTTGTACTGCAAGAGTCCAGCTGTGACCTCTCCTTGTGTTGTTTGTACTGCGAGAGTCCAGCTGTGATCTCTCCTCGTGTTGTTTGTACTGCGAGAGTCCAGCTGTGATCTCTCCTCGTGTTGTTTGTACTGCAAGAGTCCAGCTGTGACCTCTCCTCGTGTTGTTTGTACTGCAAGAGTCCAGCTGTGATCTCTCCTCGTGTTGTTTGTACTGCAAGAGTCCAGCTGTGACCTCTCCTTGTGTTGTTTGTACTGCAAGAGTCCAGCTGTGATCTCTCCTTGTGTTGTTTGTACTGCAAGAGTCCAGCTGTGATCTCTCCTTGTGTTGTTTGTACTGCAAGAGTCCAGCTGTGATCTCTCCTTGTGTTGTTTGTACTGCAAGAGTCCAGCTGTGATCTCTCCTTGTGTTGTTTGTACTGCAAGAGTCCAGCTGTGACCTCTCCTTGTGTTGTTTGTACTGCGAGAGTCCAGCTGTGACCTCTCCTTGTGTTGTTTGTACTGCAAGAGTCCAGCTGTAATCTCTCCCCGTGTTGTTTGTTAGGCAACACATAACAGGAGAAAACAATAAGTGTTTATGAACCTACTGTTGCATTGTTCTTGTTATGTGTACACTGACTCACTCTCTCCCCCCTTTACAGTTGTTTTTATTGAAACTTTAATTGTTCTCCTTTGTTATCTTCATCTTTATTTCCTTTCTCGTACTCTTTTTCTTCTCTTTATCTTATCGCTTCGACTTATTTTACACATCACCCACCCATTCCATTACGTTCTTCCCTCCTGATACCATTTTCCTCTTCCTCAGCTTCTCTCATTCCACAGATAGGTTCTGAAATTTTCTCTATTTCCTCTCCCTTCGAATTTTACTCCGCCTATCCCTTCCCTTCTTCTAATCTCATTTTTTCTTTCGGTTTTTCTCCATTTTCCTCCCTTCCCGACCACTCGCCTTTCCCAAAACAATCGATGTTTTCCTGTACATATGTATACAAAATGTCGTTTTATGTCTGGCTCTGTGATGATAATTTTTTTCCTTAAGCTTCATGCGTAATTAAATATTTTGGCAATTGCTTTATTTAGTAAATTAAGTAAAAAATTAACCCAGTAAACTTATTTCCATTGAGGGGTCCTTGACTTAATTCCAGTGAGGTGTCCTTGACTTATTTCCATTGAGGGGTCCTTGACTTATTTTCATTGAGGTCCTTGACTTATTTCCATTGGGATTCCTTGATTTATTTCCATTAGGATATCTTGATATCAAGGCCCTGTGTTTGCGTTAAGCTCTCCTGTGAGATGGTAATCCATCTGTCCTGGGATGAAACCCTTGACTCTGCCTTAGTTTCTGAACCCATAGTCACAGTGGAGTGTTTGATCACAGTGGAATGTTTGATGATCACAGTGGAATGTTTGATGATCACAGTGGAATGTTTGATGATCACAGTGGAATGTTTGATGATCACAGTGGAATGTTTGATGATCACAGTGGAATGTTTGATGTCATCAAACATTGGGAGGTATGATGATATTCTCATCACACTTCTGAGATCTCAGCCCACCATGTAACTTTCATAATGAAATGTAGCAGAACACTGTGCCTATGTCCAGCACACTGTGGGTGTTCCCACCATGTAACTATAATACACAAATGCACAGCAGCACACTGTGGGTGTTCCCACCATGTAACTATCATACACAAATGCACAGCAGCACACTGTGTGTGTTCCCACCATGTAACTATCATACACAAATGCACAGCAGCACACTGTGGGTGTTCCCACCATGTAACTATCATACACAAATGCACAGCAGCACACTGTGGGTGTTCCCACCATCTAACTATCATACACAAATGCACAGCAGAACACTGCTGACGTACCCAGTTTTATTTAATAAGAAATGTTTGTGTAAACAATGAACGTAAATACCAAATACATCAAACCTTCCCTTCCCTCCCTTTCCTTACTTCCCCTCCCATTTACCACCTCCTGTTCCCCTTCCCCTCCCTTCCCCCATAAAGCAGTTCTGATGTCGTCTCCGACAACATAAACAAGAGATATAAAGAACGGAAGGAAGAACTGTTTTCCTTCTCTCTGTCTCTCTCATTGCCTTCCCAGCTTCCTTTATTTCAACGTTGCGAGGCTGAGGTGGGGACAGTTTTGCCTCTCTTTTCACCCTCCCTCCCCTGGTGGTGGGAGCTAGAGAGAGGAAGGAGAGAGGAAAAGGAGAGGAAGGAGGAAGGGAAGAGGAAGGAGAAATATAACTAACGATATTAGAGAGGGCATTATTCACTACATAACTCTCCACACTCCACCATTCCCACCACATCACTCTCCAGTGCCACCATCCCCCACCACATCACTCTCCAGTGCCACTATCCCCCACCACATCACTCTCCTCACTCTACCATCCCCACCACATCACTCTCCTCACTCTGCCATCCCCCACCACATCACTCTCCTCACTCTGCCATCCCCCACCACATCACTCTCCTCACTCTGCCATCCCCCACCACATCACTCTCCTCACTCTGCCATCCCCACCACATCACTCTCCTCACTCTGCCATCCCCACCACATCACTCTCCTCACTCTACCATCCCCCACCACATCACTCTCCTCACTCTACCATCCCCCACCACATCCCCATCATTCATCTATTACCCCACAATCACCATAAGATCACAATAACAGTAGGTCTAATGGACCATTTTACCACATAATATTCCCAACTCACGCTCAGTTATGTACCCTCTCTTGTACCTATATATAATTTTAATAACATTCAATGAATCATGCAATTAAAAAAACTTCTAATTATATATGTTGTGCCGAATAGGTAAAACTGGTCAATTAGCAAGAACTCATTTAAAATCAAGTCCTTTCTAAAAAAATTCTCTTAAGCGTTTAAAGATATATTTTTTCATTTATATTAATGTAAAAATTAATAATTCTGTATAATTAATAATTCAATTATATTATATATATATATATATATATATATATATATATATATATATATATATATATATAAAATTGAAAATGAGAAGTTCTTTAAAATCTATCAGACTGGACACTTTTAATCTATGAAATTAAGACACATATGCAACATCTGGGTATATTTATTGTAGACATTTCGCCATCCAGGGGATTTATCAATACAAATTCCCTTTGTGTATGACCTACTTCCACTGGGGAATCCCACCTACCAATGACTTTGCCCTCGTCTGCTACCCGTCCCTTTCTACCCGACGTTAGTATATAAGCGCCAGCCTCCTTACCTCTGCTCCAGAAACTACTAGACTTCGGTGCTGTTCACACCAACTCCAAGGCCGAGGGACTGATTACCTAATCTTTTGTATATAGTTCTTCTGTCTTCAAATTATGTCCTAGAATTTGTATTGATAAAGCCACTGGAGGGCGAAACGTCTACAATAAAGATACCCAGATCTAATAAATTGGATATTTTTTAAGCTAAAGTAATGCTTTTTAACTTTAATGGCAATTTGTTCCATTCATTTACAAGTATTTTACTACACCAATGATCTCTTTATGCTCATTCTGAACTGATATGTGTCAGTTTTATTATTGTACACTTTAAGTCAGAATAAATCTCATTCTGAGTCAAGAGTGTGAATCTTAGCACTGTAAAGGTCTGATATTCCCTTCCTCGTTGCTTGCTTTCACAGCTCTCCCCCTTACAGTAAGTGTCCGGGGCCCGAGACTGTTCAACAGCCTTTCACCAGGCATGAAGGGAATTACCAATAGACCCCTGGCTGCCTTCAAGAGGGAGCTGGACAAATACTTAAAGTCAGTACCCGACCATCCGGGCCTTGGTTCGTACATTGGACTATGTGATGCCAGCAGCAACAGCCTGGTTAATCAGGCCCTGATCCTTCAGTTAGACACCTCTCCACACAGACCAATTACATTCCTTTTATAAACCAGTTATATTCGCCCCTTACAGACCAGTTATATCTCCCCTTCCACCTCAGATCAATTACATTCCTGATCAAAGACCAAAACATATCCACCGTCCTCACAGACCCTCTCCCCCACCTCCTCAATGCGCCACTCCTCTCCCACAACCCAAACATATTCATCCACACCATCACAGTCCCCCCCTACCTAACTCTCGTCCAGCACCTCACCTCACAGGTTTCTCCCTCATCTTCCCCTCCCCCACAGCCCCTCCTTCACCCCCTCACCACAAGCTCGGCGGCAGTATTACCATAATCAGTCTTAAACCTTCTGAGGCGAGAAGCACTGAAAAATGAGACCAGAGAGAAATATTTTATTCTGATTTATTTTCTCCTGAGATCCTTGTGAGGTGTGGTGAGGTGTGGGTGGTGAGGTGTGGGTGGTGTGGTGTGGGTGGTGAGGTGTGGGTGGTGAGGTTTGGGGTGAGTGGGTGGAGAGGTGTGGGTTGTGGTTCTATAAATTCAATTACAAATTAAACATGGTCTTGAAGCCAAGCATCATCCCTAAACATCACAACATCGCAACACTGGTAAACATCACAACATCGCAACACTGGTAAACATCGCAACCAAGTCAGTATCATTGCAAGACGATTACTTGAAACATCCCTAAGGTACAGTCCTTGGATCCATTGCATGCCTTTGTAACCTATTAACTATCACCCACGGGTGATTACCGCCCACAGAATGGGGTATAAGATGACTACCGTTCAACTATCCAAACGGCTTTAGCGCTTCACGAAGGAAAAAGCACTCCTTTTCCCTCCCTTCCATGTCCATTTTCCTTCTCCCCACCCACCTCATTCCTCCCCTCTCTGGGAAAACCCCCGCTGAAGAAGAAAAACTCTGGAATGACTCTCAAAATTCACAGTGTGCGTCTGCCGGGCCGTCAACAGCTGCCTCAGACAGGGAGCCAAAAATATACGAGAAGAAATTTCTCTGTTAAGAACTGTGTAATTCCCAGTAGGAGGTGAAGACCTCCAGCCTCACCTCATCTCTACAGTGTGGTGATGTGGTGAAGAATGCACGCACACGCACGCTCACACACACACACACACACACACACACACAACACACACACACAGTGGAGGCAGGATCCATACATAGTTTTAAGATAAGGTACGATATGGCTCTTGGAGCGGGGAGAGAGAGTGGACCTACTTGCAAGTAGCGAAGAGGCGGGGCCAGGAGCTGTGATTCGACCCCTGCAACCACAACTAGGTAAGTACACACACACACACACACACTATTTCCTTTTAGGTCATGCATTAAAAATATAAGAAACGATAAGAATGAAAAAATCGATTAGTTTAGAAATTAGCCTTAAAAGTTCTGTAATAATATTACTTAACCAAAGTGTAATAACGTAGGGAGAGATGAAGAGGCGCCCCAGGAAAGACAGTTATATACATCACGAGTTATCTTTGTGTATATACACTGAGAGCTGTGTGTCTGTATATATACACTGAGTATAGTCTCTCAGTGCATATAAACCGTGTAAATGCACCGAGATGTATTTCTCAGTGTATGTACACCAAAAAAAGTGCGATTCTCTCAGTGTATATAAGCTGAGAGTTCCCTTTAGTCCCCTTTTTTAAAGGATTAAAGTACCCTTGACTAGTATAATGCAGGTTAAACACTGTCTTAATTACCCTCATGCAGCAGACCGCCTTTAAAACACAATAAAGAATAAACAAACCCTAATTTTTTCATCATTTAGCAGGACTGGATACGACAGCAGTGACCTCCTACCCAATCCTCTCTAATAGTTACATGGTGGGAACAAAAGCTAGCTGTGTTTTCTTATTGGGCTTGTGGGAGGAGGAGGAGGGGGGGGGGTTAGTAGACGTGAGAGATAGTTAACCGTAGCACCACCAGGGGTCAGACAGGTCGCCACAAATGTAAACACAGCCAGTGGGGCCCACAACCTCGCCATTGTAACCGTGGCAGGAGTGAACATATGCACTCGCCCCACTCCCCCTCCTCCTCTTCCTACTCCTTCCTCCTCTTCCTACTACTCCTCTTCCTCCTCCTCCTCTTCCTCCTCCTCCTTTTCCTCCTACTCCTCTTCCTACTCCTACTCCTACTCCTCTTCTTCCTACTCCTACTCCTCTTCTTCCTACTCCTACTCCTCCTCTTCCTACTCTACTCCTCCTACTCCTCTTCCTACTACTCCTCCTCCTCCTCCACCTACTCCTCCTCCTCCTCTTCCTATTCCTCCTCTTACTACTCCTCCTACTACTCCTCTTCTTCCTACTCCTACTCCTCCTCTTCTTACTACTCCTCCTCTTCCTCTACTCCTCTTCTTCCTACTCCTCCTCTTCCTACTCCTCCTTTCTTACTATCTCCTCTTCCTACTCCTTCCTTCTCCTCTTCCTCCTCCTCCTTTACACGTGGCCTCCGAGAAGAGGCTTTTGTACGTGTGGAGACTCTTCAAGGGGAGAGCCCTGATGCCGGTAAAAGGGCTCTTGATCTAAGGAATTGGAGCTATTCTCTCCCTGACTCGCGACTCAACTAGCCCATCTTCGGCTCACAACTGAAGGACCTGCGCTGGACCCCAAGACGGGTGGAAACGCTGGGCACGTTTCTGCAAAATTTTTGCCCCTACTCATCCGATAGTCAATAGGTACTAAAGTGTTTCTCGACTGTTGTGAATTGCATCCTGGGGAGGAGGAGGAGGACCACTGGACACCAATGGAAATGAGTCCCACTGATTGACTTTAAAATTGACATTATCGAATTTATATAAAGAAATCATAAACAAGTGTTCTTTTTCATGACCAACCATAATTTACCTAATCCTTGGCAGTCTGGCTATTGGCCAGATGCCTAAGTATACCTGGAGGGGGGGTTCGTGGGTCAACGCCCCCGCGGCCCGGTCCGTGACCAATCTATTCTTGAATTATCTTGGGTTGTAGACCCACAAGATTAATAATATGGACAAACTCTTCCTTGACTCAAACATGATTCGATCACTAGGGGTTTAGCGCTTCCGCAAGAATTTGTAATAGTTTGGAGCAAGGAGGGAGAGGGGAGGAGAGGGGAGAGAGAGAGAGAGAGAGAGAGAGAGAGAGAGAGAGAGAGAGAGATGAGAGAGAGAGAGATAGAGAGAGAGAGAGAAATTTACGGAGGGGAACACTTGTCAATCTGATTCACTCTTCTCTGGCCTTAAGATGGGGGTGAAATTTGTTGTGCATTCTGTGAGTCTACCTGGAGGGCATTCCGAGGATCAACGCCCCTGGGCCCGGTCCACGACCAGGCCTACCGGTGGATCAGGGCCTGATCAACGAGGATATTATTGCCGGCCGCACGCAGTCTAACGTACGAACCACAGCCCGGCTGATCCGGCACCGACTTTAGGTATCTGTCCAGTTCCCTCTTGAAGACAACCAGGGGTCTACTGGAAATGCCCCTTATGGCTGGTGGGAGGCTGTTGAACAGTCTTGGGCCCCGGACACTTATTGCGTTTTCTCTTAGTATACCAGTGGCGCCCCTACTCTTCACTGTGGGTATGTTACATTGCCTGCCAAGTCTTTTGCTTTCGTAGGGAGTGATTTGTGTTGCATATTGGGAACCAGTCCCTCCAGAATCTTCCAGGTGTAGATTATGATACACTCTCTCGCCTGCGCTCCAGTGAGTACAAGTCAAGTGCTTCCAGGCGTTCCCAGTAGTTAAGGTGCTTGATGGAACTTATATGTGCAGTAAAGGATCTCTGTACATTCTCTAGATCTGCAATTTCACCTGCCTTGAATGGGGATGTTAATGTACAGCAGTATTCTAACCTAGAGAGAACAAGTGATTTAAGAAGGATCATCACTGGCTTAGCATCATTTTTTTTTAACGTGTGATGAACTTCATTCCAATTCATGGTGTAGTTGAGAAAGTTTCGTCTGTGTGAAGAAATCAGAGTTTTCCTGCCCACGTACGAGCAATTGCTCTCTCAGTTTTTTTTTATTTCTTTCCAGACAGCGTGAAGTCTGGTCGAAGCAGATCGTCTCTCATTTGCAATAATGTTGATAGAATTAGATTATAGGTTGCGCAAAAGGACACATGCGCAAGTAATGAGACAATTGTGGCAACGTTTCGATCTCCATGAGCTTTGTTAAGACGTTAGGCAAAAGCTTGACAAGCTCCTGGAGAGCGAGACGTTGCCACAATAAAATGTCACATTAGTTGCATCTGTGTCCATTTACCAAATACTTCTTGATAGAAAGGTATTCAATCAGCATAGTTCTTTTAAGTTTAATATCTTTATTATGCACCCCATACCCATCCTGTGGGCGGAACTCAAAGTATTTCAGAGGTACATAATGGGTCCAGGGACTGGGCCCCAAAAATTTTGATAACTGAACGTGGTGCTGGGACCTTCTGTGATTTTCTTTCAGCCGCGTAAAAGGTTTAATTTGCCCTTTTTTTCAAGCCTGCCTGTAGGAGGCGATCTAGGTGTCATCTCTTAAAATTGCTTCTTTATCTTTCCTCTTTATTCCTGTCCAGGTTTGCCGAGACTATAGATTTCTGGTGCTCTTGAGAAGGGGCTAGACAATGTTTTTCTTGATCTGTGTAACGCGATTACTATAAAAAAGTGGATGATAGAGACACTTGCGCAACACAATAGATATATTCAGTTGTCGGTTCTCTGGACCATTTAGCTACAACTAAAAAAAATGGTGGATGTAATGTTCAGAATTTGTGAGTTTCCAGAATAAACTCCATTGGATGATTTGATGATTAGAACATCGAGGAATGGAGAGCCGATAGTTAGTTTGCCATTCAGCTAGTTGGTTCAAGTTTGCGAAGAAAGTGTGCAGGTTGCACCCCACTTATCCTCCCCCGACATGTCGGTAAAAGATCGTATCCGTTGGTTAGAGTACAACTTCCATGACATTCCCATATTTCAGTTTTTTTTCCCCCTCCTAGAAATCACCGTTGTAAATAAAAGACGTATGTACTGATACACAGCCTAGTGATCAATATTGACAATTAGCGTATATACGGTTCATGGCAGTTTACTGAGAGGGT
Organism: Cherax destructor; assembly: GCA_009830355.1. NCBI lineage: Eukaryota > Metazoa > Arthropoda > Malacostraca > Decapoda > Parastacidae > Cherax > Cherax destructor. Next base: position 319,841 of record WNWK01000052.1, read on the forward strand.
GCTTCGCCCCCCATCCTCCCCAGGAACTTGACGAGGACTTGATAAAGTCCCTGGAGGACTAAAGGTCTTCTCGATAAAATACCATAAACCGCACATTGAGTCTTAATAACATACTTATCGGTGAATAACTAAAATATAATGAACAACTGTCAGTGGTTATTATTACCCTAAATGGAAACAAATTCGGGAGATTAACTGATCCGTATATTTCGACCTTCTGGGATCCATTTGATGAAGAGGATCCCAGAAAAGGATTGAAATAAACAAATCAGTTAATCTCCTGAGTTTCTGTCTCCATGTGGATTATTGAGCGTACTTGACGGTATATAATTCCATCGATGGAGATGGAAATAGACTTCGATGTGGTTGGAATTTTGTGGAAAGAAAATCTTGTACAGTGTCGACAGTGAGTCGATGTTTACACTCGGTAGTTCTTTATTATGAGGATTTAAGTTGTCGTTATTATCAATAAAATCCGGTGATTGTGTTACGTGTGCAGTGGAAAACCTGGTGAATGAAACTCGTCCAACACCTGAGTATGTTTATTCGAGAGACGTTTCGCCCACTAAGTGCGTAGTAGTAGCATCAATAGTAGTAATACCATCAGTAGTAGCATCAGTAATAGTAGCAGCGGCATCACTAATAGTATCAGTAGCAAAATCATTAGTAGCAACATCATGGTGAGGGACTGACCACCTCAAATACTTTTTCTCCAAGGCTGATGTACTGATTACATCTTTATTTCATTACTACTGCTGCCTCTGTATTTGACTGAAGAAGCCTACTGTATAGTCGATAGGTTTCATCAATAAAGATACCCAACTGTTGCACATGTATCTTAATCTTAAACTTGTCGGTACTTTATACTATTTTTAATAAAACAGGTAGCAGCAGTAGTAGTAATATTAGTAGTAGTAGTAGCATCAGAACTAGTAGTAGTAATAGTGATAGTGGAGAAGTTAGGTTATATCTCCCCCACCTCCCCTCCTTCCTCCTCCCCCATATTACACTTCCAGCTATTACAAACACCTCCACACCTGACTACCCACACCTGACCACCCGCGTCTGGGCAAACACACCTGGGTTAACACACCAGTAAGCGGTATATTATTTAGCTAAGACTAACACCATCCCCAGTGTGGCAGCCACAAATCTCTCTTCAACTCTTCACCAAGTGTTCCAGTCCGTTGCCGACGGAAGAAATCGAAATATGTTGATTTCATTACACCTGTCCTTCTCCTCACTCTGTGTTGAGATGCAACTCCTGGTGAGCGAAGCACTGAAGAAGCTGGCCAAGTGGCTAACGCACTGGCCTGCCATAGGTTCAAATCCCCACCCTTTCTATGAATTATCCTTAACACAAGTTTCAAAACGCTTCCAATATTCCCAGTGTATTCTAACAGGTTTACGAAGTGAGGCCCTTGAGTACAATTTACACACATCAGTATTCTATACTTTGTGTGATATATTACTTTTAGGTCGCCTGTAGAATATATGGAGAATGAGACTTACATGGACGGAGGATCGAACCTCCACCATTCCTTGTTCAGAAAGGCCCAGGTAGGTTTAGAGTGTCAAATGTACTAATAAATGCAAGTGCATGCCTGTAATATTGATACATAACTCTCTAGATTTATGTATCTTGTCTGGCATTATTAAGTCCCGTTAGCTGTATCGTGTAGTCACCTAGTTGTGGTTGGGTCGATTCCTCTGGCCTGCTCTTCATGTCGTCTAGGTCCTCTTCCTGCTCCATGAGCTTTATCATACCTCTTCTTAATGTGTCCCCACGACCTCGCATAATGGGACTCGTGATAATGTAAGTCATATATGTATGTCGTGTGTGTTTCTATAATCTATGCCAAATGTATTTGTATACATGTGTATATACGTCTGTTCATGAAATTTGTGAATATTAATATTAACATTTCTTCTTCTCCTCCTCCTTCGTTTTTCATCCCTCCTTTTTCCTCCCTTCTGTCTCTTTCTTCTTCTTCCTCCTCCCATTTCCCTGCCTCTTCTTCTTCTTCTTCTTCTTCTTCTCCTCCTCCTCATTTCCCGCCTCTTCTTCTTCTTCTTCTTCTTCTTCTTCTCCTCCTCCTCATTTCCCGCCTCTTCTTCTTCTTCTTCTTTCTTCTTCTTCTCTCCTCCTCATTTCCCGCCTCTTCTTCTTCTTCTTCTTCTTCTTCTCCTCCTCCTCATTTCCCGCCTCTTCTTCTCTCTTCTTCTTCTTCTCCTCCTCCTCATTTCCGCCTCTTCTTCTTCTTCTTCTTCTTCTTCTCCTCCTCCTCATTTCCCGCCTCTTCTTCTTCTTCTTCTTCTTCTTCTCCTCCTCCTCATTTCCCGCCTCTTCTTCTTCTTCTTCTTCTTCTTCTTCTCCTCCTCCTCATTTCCGCCTCTTCTTCTTCTTCTTCTTCCTCCTCATTTCCCCTCTTCTTCTTCTTCTTCTCTCTCCTCCTCATTTCCGCCTCCTTCTTCTTCTTCTTCTTCTTCTTCTCCTCCTCCTCATTTCCGCCTCTTCTTCTTCTTCTTCTTCTTCTCTCCTCCTCATTTCCCCTCTCTTCTTCTTCTTCTTCTTCTCCTCCTCCTCATTTCCCTCTTCTTCTTCTTCTTCTTCTTCTCCTCCTCCTCATTTCCGCCTCTCTTCTTCTTCTTCTTCTTCTTCTCCTCCTCCTCATTTCCCGCCTCTTCTTCTTCTTCTTCTTCTTCTTCTTCTCCTCCTCCTCATTTCCCGCCTCTTCTTCTTCTTCTTCTTCTTCTTCTTCTTCTCCTCCTCCTCATTTCCCGCCTCTTCTTCTTCTTCTTCTTCTTCTTCTTCCTCCTCCTCATTTCCCGCCTCTTCTTCTTCTTCTTCTTCTCTCCTCCTCCTCATTTCCCGCCTCTTCTTCTTTCTTCTTCTCCTCTCTCCTCATTTCCCGCCTCTTCTTCTTCTTCTTCTTCTTCTCTCCTCCTCCTCATTTCCCGCCTCTTCTTCTTCTTTCTTCTCTCCTCCTCCTCATTTCCCGCCTCTTCTTCTTCTTCTTCTTCTTCTCTCTCTCCTCCTCATTTCCCGCCTCTTCTTCTTCTTCTTCTTCTTCTCCTCCTCCTCATTTCCCGCCTCTTCTTCTTCTTCTTCTTCTTCTCCTCCTCCTCATTTCCGCCTCTTCTTCTTCTTCTTCTTCTTCTCCTCCTCCTCATTTCCCGCCTCTTCTTCTTCTTCTTCTTCTTCTCCTCCTCCTCATTTCCCGCCTCTTCTTCTTCTTCTTCTTCTTCTCCTCCTCATTTCCCGCCTCTTCTTCTTCTTCTTCTTCTTCTTCTCCTCCTCCTCATTTCCCGCCTCTTCTTCTTCTTCTTCTTCTTCCTCCTCCTCATTTCCCGCCTCTTCTTCTTCTTCTTCTTCTTCTCTCTCCTCATTTCCCGCCTCTTCTTCTTCTTCTTCTTCTTCTTCCTCCTCCTCATTTCCCGCCTCTTCTTCTTCTTCTTCTTCTTCCTCCTCCTCATTTCCCGCCTCTTCTTCTTCTTCTTCTTCTTCTCCTCCTCCTCATTTCCGCCTCTTCTTCTTCTTCTTCTTTCTTCTCCTCCTCCTCATTTCCCGCCTCTTCTTCTTCTTTCTTCTCCTCCTCCTCATTTCCGCCTCCTTCCTTCCTTCTTCTCTCTTCCTTCTTCTTCTTCTTCTCCTCCTCCTCATTTCCGCCTCTTCTTCTTCTTCTTCTTCTTCTCCTCCTCCTCATTTCCTCCCTCTTCTTCTTCTTCTTCTTCTTCTCCTCCTCCTCCCTCTTCTCTCCTCTCCTCCTCCTCCTCCTCCTCCTCCTCCTCCTCCTCCTCCTCCTCCTCCTCGTCGTCCTTCTCATCCATCTCTACCTCCTTTTCCACCTGCATTTCCATCTCCTCTTCCACTTCCATCCCTTCCTCCTTTCATTATTATTATTATTATTATTATTATTATTATTATTACCGTATTTAGTTCTGGGTTGCCAGGCTGACAGTGAGGTTATGACCTCAGGACATTACCCCCTTACCCTTTCCTAATCCCCTCTCCACCCCCTCATCACCCAGAGGGAGAGGGGAAAACAGTTAGCCTTTGCTCTCACAATCTAACTCTCATCTACAACAGCATAGGCACTAACTGCGGTGTTCCCACGATGTAACTATATGGGCGGTCCAACCCGAGGGCCACTTGTGGCCCTCGAGCACTCATATTAATATATTGATTTACTGAATTTTCTTCTATAAAACCATTAAAGTATCTGCGACACTAAGGTTATGTATGTGAAATATTGTAATGGTGCAAGAGCTATGAGCGGCAGTAATATGGGATTACTTGGCTTGCTGAAGTTGATTGCACCACACTAGATTATTATCCACCTGGGATGTCAGGCAGATTGTTGTCAGCGTAGCGAATTTAAGCAGAAGAAGCAAATAAGTCACATAAAATCCATATCTTTCCTTGAAGAACTCAATGCAGAATTCAGTGACCAACCACTGTACTGGAGTATCAGGTGGCTGAGTGCTGGAAAAATGCTCCAGCATTTATTTGCTCTTAGGAAAGATATTTTACTTCTTCAAAATGGACTGATAAGCAATACACTGGTGTACTAAACTCAGCTGCAAGATAAAGACTTTCTTTGCACCGTAGCATTCCTGACATGAGAGACGACTTGAATGTGCTGAATCTGAGCTCACAAGGCAAACATTTCTCAACTAGTTGGACACATTGAACCTTTCCGCAAGGAACTGCAGCAGCTATTCAGTGTGTGTTTAAGAAAGAATGATCTTGCACACTTTACTTCTTGTCGTGAACTCATGGCAGATGATATCGAGTCGAGACTTTTCATGTTTTGTCAGAAAAAAAATGAAATTTTATCTAGTGAGTTTGAAAAGAGATTCAGAGACTTTGAATAACTGAAACCCAGTCTCCTTTTATTTAACAACTCCATGGAAGTTAATGTGGAGACACAGTTACCAGAATTTCAGCTTGAACTGTGTGAACTGTAGTCTGATCGATTGTTATTCGAAAGAAAAATGAAAATCAGGAGTTTCTGGAAGTTGGTCTGCAAGGATAGTCCCCCCAAGCTAAGAGACTGCACTAAAGCTGCACTCGAACAGCCTTCTGGACCCAACTTAAGTTCGCGTGCCGAGGTTCCACTGTACTGGCTCCCTTCCCTTCATACTTGTGTGTTGCTAGTTAATGAGGTAATCAGTCCCTCAGCCTTGGAGTTGGCGTGAAGAGCACCGTAGTCGTGAAGAGTCTGGAGCACAGACATGGAGATTGGCGCTTATATACTGGCGTCAGGTGAGGGACGTGTAGCAGACGAAGACATTGTCACTGATAAGCGGGAATCCCCTAGTGGAAGTAGGTCTTATCCGAGGGACGGGCCAGTAGTAGTTAAGAAGGCTGTGATGTCCACACCTGACGCCAGTATATAAGCGCCAATCTTCATGTCTGTGTTTCAGACTCTTCAAGACTACGGTGCTCTTCAACTCCAAGCCTGAGGGACTGATTCCCTCATATTTTGTATATAGTTCTTCTGTCTTCCAATTATGTCCTTGAATTTGTGTTGATAAAGCCACTGGATGGCGAAACGTCTACAATAAAGACACTCAGATATTGCACGTGTCTAATTCTTCATCTTGTTGGTACTGTATACCATACATGTACTGCCAAGGAACGGTGGGATGTGAACCCACGGCGAGTCGTAAAACTCAGGCCAATGCGTAAACCACTGGGCCAACTGGCTGCAGTGAGATTCATCCAACTAGGTATATTTCTATACACCATAGGGAAGTTAGCATGGGCCACAACTGATGACTGCATTCCTATTAAAAAATAGCGTAGCCTTAGAATCAAGAGCATCTTCGCCTTACCGTATAAGATACATTCAGGGTGACAAGTGTCTTAAGTTCTCCCATCCAGCATCTCACTAGTAAATCTCTCTCGACTAACTGCTCTGAACTGAGGTCCACTGGTGCAGGACTCCTGCGTCTGCTCTAGGTTCCACTTTCTCAAAACAGAGCTAGATGGAGCATTTTCCAGTTGGGGATAACTCAGCCGCTTTATAATCTCTAAAGGTTTGACGTTTCCTCAAAAATAATAATAATACCAACATCAGAACACGTCTAGTAGATGCAGCTGAAGAAAGGTTGAAATTTATTAAGTTTGTGAGTACAAACGTTCGGTTCTTCCCGTACAAACGAAAATCAACTGAAGCGCCACTAATGGAAGCCAAACAACACTTGATTTCAAGGGAAAAAATTCAAACCAGATGTGATAACCAAATATGTAATAAAAAATAAAAACATCCAGGCACGGAATTTGTTCAATCATTATTTAAAAATTTGCTCAAAATTTCTAATATCTTACTTTCAACAGTAATATATATATCTCCGTACTCAATAAGTGGACGATCAAACACACAAGTGTTCAGAGGCCCTTGATAATGTGAGACATCACGAAAGCGCTTGGAAGTTGACTACTTTTTCAACAGTGGTTGCTTTGCATATTGTGATATCACCTGTTTACTGTGACCTCAGTACATAAGTATTCAAGAAAGTGACCATAAGACTGCCAGGAAGAAGTGCTGGTAACGAAGCCTAAGCCAGGCTACTACACCGCCCCACTGTTTACATTGCAAGGTGCACCGTAAATATGCTTATCTACGCTCATGTTATCATAGTGAGTTATAGATCTACTAAGGCATCTAAATGCTTTTCTTTGACATTCGAATGCATTATGTAAGTTTCCGAGGAAGCCAAGATGGCGGACAGTTTATATTGCTGTGTCGAAACTTAGTTCTTTCTTAATTCTTCTGTCCAATTATTATTATTATTATTATCGTTGTTTTCATTCATATTGTTATTGCTATTTTTATTAATGTTATTGTTAATATTATTATTATTGGTGGTGGTGGTGGTGGTAGCAGCAGCAGCAGCAGTAGTAGTGCTACTACTACTGCAGCTACTACTACTACTACTACACTACTACTACTACTACCTACTACTACTACTACTGCAGCCGCCACCACCACCACCACCACCCCACCACCACCACCACTAATAATAATAATATTAACAATAACGATAATAAAAATAGCAATAACAATATGAATGAAAACAACGATAATAATAATAATAATTGGACAGAAAAATTAAGAACTGTCCGCCATCTTGGCTTCCTCGGGAAGTTACATAATCTATTCGAATGTCAAAGAAAAGCATTTAGTTGCAGTAGTAGTTGCACTAGTAGTTGCACTAGTAGTTGCAGCAGTAGTTGCACTAGTGGTTGCACTAGTGGTTGCAGCAGTAGTTGCACTAGTGGTTGCACTAGTGGTTGCACTAGTAGTTGTACTAGTAGTTGCACTAGTAGTTGCACTAGTAGTTGCACTAGTGGTTGCACTAGTAGTTGTACTAGTAGTTGCACTAGTAGTTGCACTAGTAGTTGCACTAGTAGTTGCACTAGTGGTTGCACTAGTAGTTGCACTAGTAGTTGCACTAGTAGTTGCACTAGTGGTTGCACTAGTAGTTGCACTAGTGGTTGCACTAGTAGTTGCACTAGTGGTTGCACTAGTAGTTGCACTAGTGTTTGCACTAGTAGTTGCACTAGTAGTTGCACTAGTAGTTGCACTAGTAGTTGCACTAGTAGTTGCACTAGTGGTTGCACTAGTAGTTGCACTAGTAGTTGCACTAG
>WNWK01000052.1:332500-377500 GCA_009830355.1 Cherax destructor
AATAAAACGAGTTATTAAACAATTAACTTATGTTTAATTCGTTTTTTTTTTAGTTTATAACTAAGGGGAGTAAAAATAATGGTTTACTAAAAGCCGACTTTGAAGTTAGTACAACTTTCTCTCATTTGAATTATTTATCTAGTTAGTCGTAGCGAGTTCTCTTTCACTGAAGCAATATTGTATTGAGGGCAGCCTTTACTGGGACGACGTTTCGCTCATCGTAGAGCTGTATCACGTCATGACTTTATAAAGCGTTACACAGAGGGAAACGTTGAACCAATAAAAGGTTTGTTCTGCAACTTGTCTGTTTTTCTTCGACACGACATTTCGCCCGTCTCTGGTAACGTTGACGAGCAGCCGATGAGAGAAGCATTTCTAAGAACATAAGAACATAAGAAAGGAGGAACACTGCAGCAGGCCTGTTGGCCCATACTAGGCAGGTCCTTCACAATCCATCCCACTAACAGAATAATTGCCCAACCTAATTTTCAATTCTACCCAAGAAATAAGCTTTGAAGATTCTATTAACTCAAGTGCGAGTCCCACTCAAATCCAACCCCTCTCACTCATGAATTTATCCAACCTAAATTTGAAACTACCCAAGGTCCTAGTTTCAATGACCATACTAGGCAGACTGTTCCACTCATCAACTACCCTATTTCCAAACCAATATTTTCCTATATCCTTTCTAAATCTAAACTTATCCAATTTGAATCCATTATTGCGGGTTCTCTCTTGGAGAGATATCCTCAAGACCTTATTTATATCCATAAGAACATAAGAACATAAGAAAGGAGGAACACTGCAGCAGGCCTGTTGGCCCATACTAGGCAGGTCCTTCACAATCCGTCCCACTAACAGAATATTTGCTCAACCCAATTTTCAATGCTACCCAAGAAATAAGCTTTGACAATTCTACCCACTCATGCGCGAGTCCCACTCAAATCCAACCCCTCTCACTCATGAATTTATCCAACCTAAATTTGAAACTACCCAAGGTCCTAGCTTCAATAACCCTACTAGGCAGACTGTTCCACTCATCAACTACCCTATTTCCAAACCAATACTTTCCTATATCCTTTCTAAATCTAAACTTATCTAACTTGAATCCATTATTGCGGGTTCTCTCTTGGAGAGATATCCTCAAGACCTTATTTATATCCCCTTTGTTAATACCCATTTTCCACTTGTATACCTCGATCATGTCTCCCCTCATTCTACGTCTTACAAGTGAATGTAATTTTAGGGTCTTCAATCTTTCTTCGTAAGGAAGATTTCTAATGCTATGTATTAATTTAGTCATTCTACGCTGAATGTTTTCTAACGAATTTATGTCCATTCTGTAATATGGAGACCAGAACTGAGCTGCGTAATCTAGGTGAGGCCTTACTAATGATGTATAAAGCTGTAATATAACCTCTGGACTTCTGTTGCTAACACTTCTGATATAAATCCCAGTAATCTATTTGCCTTATTACGTACGCTTAGGCATTGCTGTCTTGGTTTAAGGTTGCTGCTTACCATCACCCCTAAGTCCTTCTCGCAATCTGTATGGCTAAGTTCTACGTTATTTAACTTATAAGTGCTTGGGTTATGGACACTCCCGAGCTTCAGAACCTTGCATTTATCTACATTGAACTGCATCTGCCACTTTTCTGACCACGAATTAAGTTTGTCTAAATCTTCCTGAAGTTCTATGACATCTATGTTTGAATCAATTATCCTACCTATCTTCGTGTCGTCGGCGAATTTGCTCATATCACTAGTAATTCCCTCATCAAGGTCATTGATATATATTATAAATAACAATGGGCCTAAGACTGATCCCTGTGGAACACCACTTGTTACAAGTCCCCATTCGGATTTAACCCCATTTATGCACACTCTCTGCTTCCTATTGGTGAGCCATGACTCGATCCATGACAGCACTTTTCCCCCAATGCCATGAGCTGCCACTTTCTTTAACAGTCTCTGGTGCGGTACTCTATCAAAAGCCTTACTAAAGTCTAAATAAACAATATCGAATTCTTTATCGTGATCAACAGCCTCAAAAGCTTTACTGAAGAAGGTTAATAAATTAGATAGGCAGGAACGGCCCCTCGTGAATCCATGCTGGGTATCATTAATCAAATTATGGTAACGCTGTGAGACCAACAGCCTCATAGAGAATCATCTCTGGCCTGGAGCTTTACAACTCACTTGCCGCGAGTTTAATCCCCATCCGTACCGTGGTTCATCTCTGGTAACTGTGATCAACAGCCTCACAGAGAAGAGTAAACAATTTTACGAAGAAATCATGAGTTTCCTCCTTGGGGTCGATTTTTATTATTTTTATTTCTCATCCTGTTTGTCAACCTCTGATTTGACAATCAGAAATTGACAATCGGAGGTTGACAGCCAGATGTTGACAGTTTTATAACACGTACAGAGATGTAGGTGGTTATCTTTGGTTTGGCCTCATTTAGATTATGCTGCACAGTTCTGGTCACCTTATTACAGAATGGATATAAATGCACTGGAAAACGTACAAAGGAGGATGACAAAGTTGATCCCATGTATCAGAAATCTTTCCTATGAGGATAGACTGAGGGCCCTGAATCTGCACTCTCTAGAAAGGCGTAGAATTAGGGAGGATATGATTGAGGTGTATAAATGGAAAACAGGAATAAATAAAGGGGATGTAAATAGCGTGCTAAAAATATCTAGCCAATACAGAAATCGCAGCAATGGTTTTAAGTTGGAAAAATTCAGATTCAGGAGTTGTGGATGAGTGGAACAAACTCCCGAGTACCGTCATAGAAGCTAAAAAGTTGTGTAGTTTTAAAAATAGGTTAGATAAATACGTGAGTGGGTGTGGGTTGGTGTGAGTTGGACCTGACTAGCTTGTGCTAGCCGTGCCGTGCTCCTTCCTTAAGTGGATGTGACCTGAACCTGACCAGGTTGGGTCAGTGGCATAAGCCGGTAGGCGACTTGGACTTGCTTCGCATGGGCCAGTAGGCCTGACGCAGTGTTCCTTCTTTCTTATTATTAATATACTGCATATACCATATGCAGTATATTAACTTCTATACAGGGCTTTAATAACACACACACACACCTCTCCTTGGTGGGGAGCTGTGTGGCAGCTTGGTCTCGTCTAGCTGGTGTACGGTCGTGGCTGTCTTGGTGGGTGGAATTACTTACACGCCCCGATGGCATGGTGGCTAGCGCTCTTGCTTCACGCACGGAGGGCCCGGGTTCAATTCCCGGCGGGGCCGAAACATTTCGAAGTGTTTCGTTACACACACACACACATACATACATACATACAACAGGCCTAGTGTCTAATAGACATGTGCCTAGGACAAAATGGTAACTAACACACACACACACATACACTAACAGGCCAAGTGTCGATCGATAAGTGCCTTTGACAGCTGTAACACACACACACACACTCTCCATTTAGTTCACAACCAGTTCATGGCTGCCTTGGGCTCGCCGGCTCCATGTATGCATAAATAATTCCGCCCACCGTCCGCCACCTCTGCATGCCCCAGGCATCACTGAGAGCGAGACACAGACAGACAGACAGACAGACAGACAGACTTTACCGAAGACTCGACTAGTATTTTTCTACATCCATTATCAATCTCGTAGATGACAGCCCAAGAGAAAACTGAGACATAGAAGGTAATTCTGAGACAATAAAAGGTAATGTAAATGGTACAGGAAACTGACATGTTGAAGACTGAGACACTTGTGCAACATTTGGGAATCTTTACTGAGGAAAAGTTTCTCCAGCCAGTGGTTTCTTCAGTCCAATACAGAGACGAACGGTGGAAGATGAGGAGTTTCAGGTAATCAGTCCCTCAGCCTGGAGTCGATGTATTCAGTCCATAGGTAAAATTCAGTCCTCTGAATTGTACTTATGGTAACCCAAAACTCCGTCTTTCGATTTGTATGCAGTGAATTCTGTATATAATTTTTTCCACACCAATCACTGCTCTTAAGTATACTATTTTCCTGCCTCCAACTTCCTTCATAATAAGACACTCAAATATATATACTGGCTCCCTCACCTTCGTGTGTCATTGTGACTTTTAACTGGTCCAAGTTCGGACCGAAACGTCAAAAACTTCTTGCTCCCATGTGCGGGTTATTTGTGTATTACGCCTTTTATATAGAGGAAGACCCCACTTTACAGCGCTTCACTTTACAGCGTTTCACTTTACAGCGTTTCACTTTACAGCGTTTCACTAATGCAGCTGTTTTCAATTATACTCAGGCTTCCTACAATAAATATATTCATCACTCACTATAAGCTAAGTACGAAAATACCTTAAAGGGAAAGTAATGTGTGTACTGTATACGCATTTTACAGCCTTAGCTATATTGCTCACTTAATATATGAGAGCGTAAACGTGTTATCAGGCTTTTCTTATGCATTAGAAAGTAAAAAAAAAAAAAAAAAGGGGGCTATGATTCCCTTTAGAGCGATTTTCGCTGTACAAGTGAATCATACAAGTGTTGGCACCACTGCTCTCTGATACATCCCCCTTTTTGTCTCCATAGATGACCTTTCTTTTCATAGATGACCTTTCTTTTCATAGATGACCTTTCTTTTCATAGATGACCTTTCTTTTCATAGATGACCTTTCTTTTCATAGATGACCTTTCTTTTCATAGATGACCTTTCTTTTCATAGATGACCTTTCTTTTCATAGATGACCTTTCTTTTCATAGATGACCTTTCTTTTCATAGATGACCTTTCTTTTCATAGATGACCTTTCTTTTCATAGATGACCTTTCTTTTCATAGGTGACCTTTCTTTTCATAGGTGATCTTTCTTTTCACAGGTGATCTTTCTTTTCGCAGGTGACCTTTCTTTTCACAGGTGACCTTTCTTTTCACAGGTGACCTCCTATTGTAACAGAGTTTGATCCACCCAGAGATGATAATTATACAGCCTATATCAATCTCACCCTAGCAGAGTTGGGGTTAAATGTAAATAACCTGTATAGATAAATATGTAGTAAGCGTTTAACTGTGTGTTATAATATCTACTTAGTATTACTCAAATTTTTTTTTGTGTGTTCACGTTCTCTCCGAGTTCTGAGAATTAACAGTATAGATTTGAGTGCTCCAGATCTACCTTGTCTGTTAATCACTATCTTCTTGTAATTTATTTCCTCAGAATTCGTAGATCACATGAAGACAGTTCGATCGAACAAATTAATTTTTTTTTTTATCTCTTTTATCATGATTTTCTAGAATGAGCTCATTTAGATCATTCCTATGTATCAAGATGCATCATATAGTAATGTAGATTGTTCCGTCACGATAATATCCATGTGAAGTATAATGTTAACTGTTGTGTACTTTGACATTGTATAGAATCAGCTGAAAGTTGTTGCCTGTTGTCCTTAGTTTGTATAGTTGTATGTCGAGACGCCATACGTAGCATGCCCGAGCTGTACGGTTCGTACTTCTAACGGCTGTTCACGTGATTTCCAACCTCTGCCCATGTGATCTGGCATCAGCCAATGATAGGCCTGCCTTTTGAATGCCTCAGCCAGGCGGCCTAGTGTTGAGTTACCACCCAGACTCAGTGCAGGACAGACACACATGGCATAGGCTCTCAAGCTCCCATAATCCACCTCATTAAACCTTTACCAAAGACCAAGCTCATGTCTTTAATATCCAAATCTATGAAAAGAACCCTCACAACACACAGGTGACCTTTCTTTTCATAGGTGACCTTTCTTTTCATAGGTGACCTTTCTTTTCATAGATGACCTTTCTTTCCGTAGATGCCTCGACACACACTATTGGACTTTTCCTCTTTGTCTGGCAACATTGCAATACCAATAATAATATAATAGTAATAAAATTATAATAAAAAAGTTATATAAAACATAATACTAATAATACATAACATTAAAAATAAAAAATAAAAATATAATAATAATGACTATTAAAAAAATAGTAAAAATAATAGGTGTATCTTGACAAATTGGTTTCTATTTATTTTCATTTCAATATGACATTATCAAGACGTCTGATTAAAAACAGCCTGACTGATCAGGGACGGGAAGATCCAGCCTCGGAGCCCCTCCTTGCTCTGAACGGCCCACACGGGCTTAGCGCTCCGTGAAATGCGCTAAGCTACACAATTTCTCTCTCTCTGAGTTTGTTACTTATGACTCCTTTAAGGGGGGCCTGCAGGGCTCTTGATCCAGGTAATTGGAACTGTCTTCTCCTTCCTCGCTACCTGTTTTCTCACCCATCCCCATTCCGTCACCCCCTGTGCCAGCCCAACACCCCCTACCTCAACCCTTTTCCCTTACTCCCCGTTGGGCTAGTCAGCCACCCCACACCTCCCCCTAAAATGGGCCCACCCTTCCCTGGGCCCCCCTTCCCTGGGCCCACCCTCCCCTCTCGTCACCCATTGCTAACACGCCTCCATTGCGGTGTGTGCTGAGCAAACAACTCGCCAAACAAGTATTTAAACTTTACCCATCTCTGCGTGACCCAGTGAAGCTTCCCAAGATACCCCAATATCAGGATGGTGAAGGGGTCTGTAGGGCGCCCCATGCTCCCTTCACTCCTGCAACTCCATTACCAATTCCTGCAGCCCAGAGATTACTCCAGCTCTGCTGGAAGGAAACCTCGGAAGCTCCCGTAGCTGATGAACCTTTGATGGGATACTTGAAGGTATCCTCAGGTTGACAGATTATAACATCTTGTGGGATCCCCAGCCTGTGGTGGACTACTCAGGTATATATAATTAGATTTGTCTCCACTCTGTAACTACGTACCATATAGAAGAGGAAGGATTTGTCGAGAAACAGGACAAGTGTTACCTGACGCAGCTGGAGTTTTTAGGCATTAGACCGAGGCCTTCCGCTGGCTTACCGGTCCCTCCTTTAAATATTATGTTTATGATTATAACCATTTTGAAGAGGTAGCACCCAAATTTGTTTAATCAGCTCAGATGGGAATGGGGGCAGGGCTATTTTCCCCCTCCCTTCACTCCTGCGATCCTCTTATCTCCATTCCTACAACATAGGGAAATGGTAGAAGTCTTTCAATATTATCTCTACAATATTTTTCTCGACCTTCTTTCACCTCACTCATACACAAAGCTTTGGTGGGAGTCCTAACGAAGTCTCCCAGTTCAAACTAACAACTTTTCACGCATCGTGCAAGCAACCCATTCCACGTGGAGTATAAGACTCCTCAAGTTAACCATCTTTCAGCTGGTGAAGACTTCTTGATCTATGGACTTTGCGCTACCCTCCCCCCTGACCTAATTTGCCAGAAATGCTCTGCATAACAAGCGGCTTTATATATTGTAATATGTCATTGATGCCAGCTAGGCCTGTATACCTTGTACATGTACTTGTATAAATAAAGATATATATTATATTTTTCTACAGTTACTGCATTTATCTTTTAATCAGACGTAGATTAACTTTATTCTGACTTAATAAAACCATCCGTGTTGGCGACACATTATCAATTCAGGATCCCGTTAAACGACAATTGTCTAATCACTAAAAGTGTGCAGTTTTTTTTTGATGAATGAAAAAAAAAAACATCAAAACTAGTCACACCTTCAATGTTTTCTTTCTAAATCGCAAAGCCTGGTCTGAGACCGGGCCGCTGGAGCGATGACTCCCGGAAATCATTAGGAGATGACTGATAACCGCATCCCAGTCCGCACTGTGGATGTGCTCAACGTATGTTAGAAATATTGGAGGGGGTGGGGTGGTTTTCTTTAACGTATCAGTTCATTACAAGGAAATTGCATAATGTGAAGGCAATACCTCCTCATTCACCCCTCCCGTTTCCTCCCCATCCCCCATTCCTCACCACATACTCCCCATCTGTATTTGGGTTTTTCTTCCCACTCCCCACCCCTGTACACTTCCAATCCAACAGTGGCCTTCAGTAACACTAACAGACAGTAGCTCTCAGTAACACTAACAAACAGTGGCTTTCAGTAACACTAACAGACAGTGGCTTTCAGTAACACTAACAAACAGTGGCTTTCAGTAACACTAACAGACAGTGGCTTTCAGTAACACTAACAAACTGTGGCTTTCAGTAACACTAACAGAGAGTGGCCTTCAGTAACACTAACAGAGAGTGGCCTTCAGTAACACTAACACACAGTGGCCTTCAGTAACACTAACACACAGTGGCCTTCAGTAACACTAACAGACAGTAGCTCTCAGTAACACCATTAAACACACAGTAGCTCTCATTAACACCATTAAACACACAGTAGCTCTCAGTAACACCATTAAACACACAGTAGCTCTCAGTAACACCATTAAACACACAGTAGCTCTCAGTAACACCATTAAACACACAGTAGCTCTCAGTAACACCATTAAACACACAGCAGCTCTCAGTAACACCATTAAACACACAGTAGCTCTCAGTAACACCATTAAACACACAGTAGCTCTCAGTAACACCATTAAACACACAGTAGCTCTCAGTAACACCATTAAAAACACAGTAGCTCTCAGTAACACCATTAAACACACAGTAGCTCTCAGTAACACCATTAAACACACACTAACTCTCAGTAACACCATTAAACACACAGTAGCTCTCAGGAACACCATTAAACACACAGTAGCTCTCAGTAACACCATTAAACACACAGCAGCTCTCAGTAACACCATTAAACACACAGTAGCTCTCAGTAACACCATTAAACACACAGCAGCTCTCAGTAACACCATTAAACACACAGTAGCTCTCAGTAACACCATTAAACACACAGTAGCTCTCAGTAACACCATTAAACACACAGTAGCTCTCAGTAACACCATTAAACACACAGTAGCTCTCAGTAACACCATTAAACACACAGTAGCTCTCAGTAACACCATTAAACACACAGTAGCTCTCAGTAACACCATTAAACACACAGTAGCTCTCAGGAACACCATTAAACACACAGTAGCTCTCAGTAACACCATTAAACACACAGTAGCTCTCAGTAACACCATTAAACACACAGCAGCTCTCAGTAGCACCATTAAACACACAGTAACTCTCAGTAACACCATTAAACACACAGTAGATCTCAGTAACACCATTAAACACACAGTAGATCTCAGTAACACCATTAAACACACAGTAACTCTCAGTAACAAGACTATAGTGGCTTACCCTGAATATTTCGTTCTTCCAAATCACGAGACTTGAGAGTTATAAGAACACTCTTTGTTAGTGTTGGCGTAGCGAGGAAGAGCGGATGAGGGATGCTGTATAACCGGAAGTGATGTCAAGCACTTGAGAATTCCATCAGATGAAGGAGAGTCGAAGTGTCGAACGTGTTCGCCACGCGTTCGAATGTCGATTGAAATGCTGTACTAGGCACTCTGGATGCAACAGCATATTTTCCATCAGGATACAGCATCATACTGTATGTAATCAGAATACAGAATCATAATGTTTTCAATCAGGATACAGAATCATACTGTCTGCAATCAGAATACAGAATCATACTGTCTGCAATCAGGATACAGCATCATACTGTCTGCAATCAGGATACAGAACCATACTGTCTGAAATCAGGATATAGAACCATACTGTCTGAAATCAGGATACAGAACCATACTGTCTGAAATCAGGATACAGAACCATACTGTCTGAAATCAGGATACAGAACCATACTGTCTGAAATGAGGATACAGAACCATACTGTCTGAAATGAGGATACAGAACCATACTGTCTGAAATCAGGATACAGAACCATACTGTCTGAAATCAGGATACAGAACCATACTGTCTGAAATCAGGATACAGAACCATACTGTCTGAAATCAGGATATAGAACCATACTGTCTGAAATCAGGATACAGAACCATACTGTCTGAAATCAGGATACAGTAACATAATACAGCCGACAATCAAGATACAGTAACGTAATACAGCCGACAATCAGGATACAGTAACTTAATACAGCCGACAATCAGGATACAGTAACGTAATACAGCCGACAATCAGGATACAGTAACGTAATACAGCCGACAATCAGGATACAGTAACGTAATACAGCTGACAATCAGGATACAGTAACGTAATACAGCCGACAATCAGGATACAGTAACGTAATACAGCCGACAATCAGGATACAGTAACGTAATACAGCCGACAATCAGAATACAGTAACGTAATACAGCCGACAATCAGGATACAGTAACGTAATACAGCCGACAATCAGGATACAGTAACGTAATACAGCCGACAATCAGGATACAGTAACGTAATACAGCCGACAATCAGGATACAGTAACGTAATACAGCCGACAATCAGGATACAGTAACGTAATACAGCCGACAATCAGGATACAGTAACGTAATACAGCCGACAATCAGGATACAGTAACGTAATACAGCCGACAATCAGGATACAGTAACGTAATACAGCCGACAATCAGGATACAGTAACGTAATACAGCCGACAATCAGAATACAGTAACGTAATACAGCCGACAATCACGATACAGTAACGTAATACAGCCGACAATCAGGATAGAGTAACGTAATACAGCCGACAATCAGGATACAGTAACGTAATATAGCCGACAATCAGGATACAGTAACGTAATACAGCCGACAATCAGAATACAGTAACGTAATACAGCCGACAATCAGGATACAGTAACGTAATGCAGCCGACAATCAGGATACAGTAACGTAATACAGCCGACAATCAGGATACAGTAACGTAATACAGCCGACAATCAGGAATACAGTAACGTAATACAGCCGACAATCAGAATACAGTAACGTAATACAGCCGACAATCAGGATACAGTAACGTAATGACAGCCGACAATCAGGATACAGTAACGTAATACAGCCGACAATCAGGATACAGTAACGTAATACAGCCGACAATCAGGATACAGTAACGTAATACAGCCGACAATCAGGATACAGTAACGTAATACAGCCGACAATCAGAATACAGTAACGTAATACAGCCGACAATCAGGATACAGTAACGTAATACAGCCGACAATCAGGATACAGTAACGTAATACAGCCGACAATCAGGATACAGTAACGTAATACAGCCGACAATCAAGATACAGTAACGTAATACAGCCGACAATCAGGATACAGTAACGTAATACAGCCGACAATCAGGATACAGTAACGTAATACAGCCGACAATCAAGATACAGTAACGTAATACAGCCGACAATCAGGATACAGTAACGTAATACAGCCGACAATCAGGATACAGTAACGTAATACAGCCGACAATCAGGATACAGTAACGTAATACAGCCGACAATCAGGATACAGTAACGTAATACAGCCGACAATCAGGATACAGTAACGTAATACAGCCGACAATCAAGATACAGTAACGTAATACAGCCGACAATCAGGATACAGTAACGTAATACAGCCGACAATCAGGATACAGTAACGTAATACAGCCGACAATCAGGATACAGTAACGTAATACAGCCGACAATCAGGATACAGCAGCGTAGTGACGAAGTTTTGTATCACCTGCATGCGAAGAATGGGAGTGCTTCTGCCTCGGATCGAGCATGAGTGCCATCCACTCCCTCAGGAGCTGTACGTGACTCGGCACTGGTTGCACGACGGACCGAAACGTCGATTCATGTTTCCTTCAGTAAGCGTAGGGGGGATGGGTGACTGTGACCATTACGGGTTTAGCGCTTTTCGGCGTCGGTGATTTGGAGAGAGAAAAGATGGGAAACAACCTTTTGTTGGGACGACCTTTCGCTCAAGGTACAATTTTATGACAGAACGAAACTTCTCTTGATAAAGCTCTACATAGGGCGAAACGTGACGAGCAAAACGCGTCTTATAAAGCTTCACACGGAGCGAAACGTGGCTTGATTAAGTTCCACAATCAGGAAAACGTGCTATGCTAGCGCTCCGCACAGAGAAACTAGCAGTCTGCAACACTCCTTTATGTAATGCTGTCTCCATCCAGTTATTGATCTGACGAGAACAGGTTCTAAACACGTATGGGAATTGTTTTGATTAATTTTTTGCCACCGAAGTGGCTAGTTTATTGTTGCATTTCATTTCCATCCTGTGGGCACACAATAGGCCTAGGAACTAGGCTCCTAAGTGGGTTACCAGGAGTTAGGTAAGATTCGTCAGGAAACAGGACAAGTGTTTCCCGATGCGGGTCTTTAGTCATACGATGACTCGCAGCTGGAGCTTTTGGTTATCTGACCGAGGCCTTCCGCTGGCCTACTAGTCCACCTCTTTAAAAATTAAGGTTATAATTATAACCATTATACAATTACCAGGAGTACGCTTGGATTTATATCTTCAACTGTCTTATCTGTTGCAGGTAAATTTTAGATATTTGCTTAATATATTTGGTGTTTCAAAGTATTTCAGTAAGATAACCTGATATATCACATATATTTTTACACTATATTACCTCAGTAAGTGGACAATTAAGATACAGAGGAAGATTAAAAATAATAACTGTGTTTCTTCACAATTTAGCATCAGTGTAGCTAAAAAATCAAGTGTCAGAAATAACCTCAGATTTTTCTGAAACGTCAAAATATGCTAAAAAAAATTGATCACGTTCCTGACTGCAAGAGCACCAGACACATTTAGTTAAATATCCTAAATTACAGTGTCGCTAACCTATTTTTAAAGGGAAGGCATAGTTCCTAGGCCTTGTATACATCCTCATGTTCTTGCACTACAGTTCACAAGATGGTTATGGGATGCAAAATAAACTAGCTGCTTTGGCGTCAAAACACTTTCTAAAATCGAATTGAGCTTTTCAATCAGTTAGCTGGCTGAAGATTGATCCTCTACTACCGACTGATCTACACACTGTTCAATCTCTCCACGTAAATACAATAATATTAATTTAAATACATGTATTCTCTACCGGAACTTTATTCCAAGTGCCGTTAAACGGGAGGAGAACCAAAACAGGAGATCGCAACAATCACCGTTGTGTAAATAATGGCTGGAGAGTTGTACTGGAGATGATTCTGCGATCTGGGTTCTCGTTACTGGGTTATTAATTAGAGCTCTTCAGTGAGCTCTGTGAGGATCATGTTGCTCTGGTAATGAGGTCAGCTTTTAGTAGCCGAGGAGCGGGAGGTGAAGGAAGAGAGGGTAGAGGATGAACAGACGGGAGAGGAAGAGACAGGAGAGGAGGAAGAGACGGGAGAGAGAAGAAAAGGTGGGTGGGGAGGTAGGAAGATGAAAATTTAGTAGTAGTACATGATAAGATTAATTAAAAGAAGGGCACGATTAAGAGGGAAATAGAGTGAATGTAAAGGGAATAAGAATGAAGGACAGGTATATACCCGTAGGAGAAACTAACGAAGTGGGGGAGTTGATTAAAGGAGGTGAAGAGGAAAGGGAGAGATGACAAGGAAGGGGAAATGAATAAGGCAGGAAAAAAGAACAAGGGGACGAAGGAAGGCAAGAGAAAATGGGAAAATATATTAATAAGAAAGTGGAGGCCTCTAAAGGAGATACAGGTAGGCCTATAGGAAGTAATTTGTTAAGTAATTTTGTTTAAGCACAGGTACACATAAGTACAATTATCATACATGTGTAAATTACCCAGGATAACCCAAAGGATGGGTTATGTGACGGACTATGGGAGACATAAGAGATATGGAGCAAGAGAATATATATTTCTCGCATGAAAGAGAGAGAGAGAGAGAGAGAGAGAGAGAGAGAGAGAGAGAGAGAGAGAGAGAGAGAGAGAGAGAGAGAGGAGATAAATAGGGAATTGATGGAAGGAGATTAATGGAAAAAAAAGACAGAGGGGAAAAAAGTGGAGCTTCGAACCTAGAAGAGGGCCTGATAAAGATTGAAAGGAGGGAGATGGGGAAGATAAAAGCATTATTAATCAAGGAAAGAGCTACGTGGAAAGGTCCGGAGATAGCGATAGAAGCGAAGATGGCATAGGATAAAGAACGAAGCGTAAACCCAAGAACAGAACAAGACAGAGAGGACTAGGGATAGGTATTGAGGGGTATGTAGTGTGCGCAGAAGAGGCTGGTAATCAAGAGTACAACACAAGTGGCAGAGTTGTTGATCCTCGAAAACAGATTTACGAGTTGTGTGTTATATTGAAGCGATTGTTCCTCTCCCCCTCAGGCAGCCAAGTGGGCGTTCATTCACGGCAGCACACGTGGGTGCCGGCAGCGGTCGTGGGTACTGGCATGGGTGCTGGTGCCGGCAGTGGGCTCCCAGTAAGGTGATACCTCCTAACAAAATATACAGTGAGCATTATGCCTTGTAAGAAGCTGAAGAGGTCAACAACAGCTGATCTGATTTGCTGAACGACCAACAGGCTTGAGAAGGATCTGCTGCATATACCAAGGTTCAACACCAACAAAGACCCACACGAATGAAAAAGTCAAACTATACCACGGGCGGGGTTAGAACCCGCGATCAGAGTAACAAAACTCCAGACCGACGCGCTAGCCACTGGGCCAGCTGGCTACAACAAGATTCGTCCAGCTAGGTATATTTATACACCATAGGATGTTTAGCATAGGCACCACTGTGACCACAAATTCAAAATTTTTACAGACGAATCTCCCGCCAGCGTCGTGAGTCATGAAAAAAAATCATTCGTGTAAAAAATAGTTAACTTAAGGTCTAAAGAAAACAAACATTCTCGTGACTTTTTTTTTTTTTTTGCAAAAATAATTAAGTGCACAAAATATAAAAACAAATATCTGGTGATTTGTTAAAATAATTGTTTTTAAAAATCTTAGAAAAAATCTCGTGATTAATGTTAAAATAATTATCTTTAAAATGCCTAGAAAAAACTCGTGATTAATGTTAAAATAATTAATTATCCTTAGGTTTAGAAAAAAATCTCGTGATATTTGTTAAAACAATTAACTTTAGAGGATCGAGAGGGGAAAAAAATCTCTCTTAACTTGTGTTAAAATATTTAACCATTGAAGGTCTGACAGAGCTCGCTAATTTGATCGAAATATAAAAATTGAAGGAACGAAAAAGAAAAATTATTTTTATTTTAATTATTTAATTTCAATTTTAATTATTTTAATAATTATCATAATTAAGCGCTAAACCCGCTATTGTGTCACACAGCTCGGGGATACCTAAGAATTACCTTCAGACGGTCTGCGCTTGAAATAAGGAGTGATGGATTCAAGAGGTATACCTGGAGAGGGTTTCGGGGGTCGACGCCCCCGCGGCCCGGTCCATCACCAGGCCTCGTACACGAAATTTTCTAAAAAACAAAAATAAATGTTTTTTATCCTTCAAATTCATTAATTATATTATTATTATTATATTACTATTATTTTATAATTACTATTATTTTTTTCATTATAATTATTACTATTATTATTGTTTACTGTTATTGTTGTTGTTAGTTTTCCATCTCTTATTTTCCATTTTTAATAACAGAAGTTATTTTCAAGTTTTAATTAGCTGTTACACCAGGTGTGTGTGTGTGTGTGTGTGTGTGTGCGTGCTTGCGCGTGCGTATGCGTGCGTGTGTGTGTTAATGTTGATATTTCTAAACACATACGTAATATTAATAGCTTGAAAAGTATTGCATGGTATCGGCCGTTTTCACCTATTCCAATACCGATACCGTGAATATGGTTGATGCCTGCCGATAACAATACTTTGGCACACACACATACATGCATATATATATCGTGCCTGATAGGCTGAACCAGCGAGTTCGGCCTATTCGGCAAGTGTGTTTTCTGTCGAGTAAGCAGAGTAAAATTATTTTTTTTGCCATAAATCTGTAAAAATCTACACACACACACACACACACATATTATATATATATATATATATATATATATTATATATATATATATATAATATATATATATATATATATATATATATATATATATATATATATATATATATATATATATATATATAATATATATATATATATATATATATATATATATATATATATATATATATATATATATATATATATATATATATATATATATATATATATATATATATATATACTAACTGCGACTAGCCAAGGACTCTTACCCATGTTGTTTTGGCCCGCTCATGGTGAGCGAAATAACATGACGTTTAACCCACAGGACCACCAATCCTACAGAATCACGCACCCAGAAGAGCTAGGTGTTACGTGATCCGAGACTACGATGGTGTGGGTGCCTAGAGCTATTTCATTCTACTCCCGTTTGGTGTACTAGCCTACCACTCGTCCGTGGTTACACTAATATATATACTGCTCGTGGAGGCTAGTACACCAAACGGGAGTAGAATTAAATTAGCTCTGAGGCACCCACACCATCGTATGTCCTCGGATCACGGTAAAACACCTACCTCTGCTGGGTGCGTGATTCTTGTAGGATTGGGTGGTCCTGTGGGTTAGAGCGTCATGTGATTTTCGCTCGCCATTAGGTGGGCTAAAACGACATGGGTTCGAGTCCTTTGCTAGTCGCAGTGTTGTTATTGATTAAATACCACTCGTCCGTGGTTACAATAATACATATATGCATATATATAGTGGAAACTCATGTGTTTGGTTGTTGGAGATCGTTTGATCTGATTTCGATGAGGATGGGGGGGGGGGACGTGTACAATCACAAGTGCTGGTGGGTGTAGGATGGAGGGTGGAGGGGGGGGGGGCTGCA
Source organism: Cherax destructor (assembly GCA_009830355.1). Classification (NCBI taxonomy): domain Eukaryota; kingdom Metazoa; phylum Arthropoda; class Malacostraca; order Decapoda; family Parastacidae; genus Cherax; species Cherax destructor. Next base: position 349,187 of record WNWK01000052.1, read on the forward strand.
ACATTACGAGGGCGCGGACGTGCGGCGACCGAAAACAAACTTGCAAATGGGATACGTGAAATATCCACACCGGAAGTAGTCCATAAAACTGGTTTTTGTTGGTGGTCGGCAACAACTCTGTGTACTTACCTATTTGTGGTTGCAAGGGTCGATTCAGAGTTCCTGGCCCCGTCTCTTCGGTGGTCGCTACTGTCATCAGTCCATTACTAGTGTAGTGCATATATGATCTAATACCAGTTATGAGCAGGCTCCCTGCACAAGTTTTAGCGGTACCCTTCGCATGCGCCGCCAGGCGTCTCAACCATTTTCCTGGAGGCCTCAGGATGGAGACGGATAGGCTGCGTTCTACCACGTATTACCAATATATCGTTTCCAAAACAGACCATCGGTATTTTCCTTGCTGCCATCTCCCGTTTACCGAACCCTCCAACACTAGTAGGTCCACTGCTTCATGAGCTTCATTGTATCTCTTTTTAAAGCTATGTATGGATCCTGCCTCCAATACATCACTCTGTAGATTGTTCCACTTCCTGACAACATCCCTCTGGCTCATCTGAGTTTTCGACTTCCAGCTGTGACCCCTTGTTGCTGTGTTCCATCTCTGGAACATTCTGTCCCTATCAACCTTGTCAATTCCTCTCAGTATTTTATGTCATGTCCCCCCTATCCCTCCTGTTCTGTCCTGTTTACTCACCTAGTTGTGGTTGCAGGGGTCGATTCATAGCTCCTGGCCCCGTGTGTGTGTGTGTACACTCACCGATTTGTTTTTTTGCAGTGGTTGAGTCCCAGCTCCTGGCCCCTCCTCATTAGCTACAATCGCCAACATTATTGGTTCCATCCGTCTTGGGCCCCTATCATACCTACTCTTGAAACTTTGCATGGCGTTCGGCTCCGCCAACACACAGTGTCATGTATGTTACACCGCAGCTGTTAACCGTCAAGATGCTGACCCCCAAGTTTCAAAACCTCGCCCCGGGCACAGACTGAAGAAATAAATCTTAGCATCCTTGTGCCTCATATCAGCCCAGCTTCAGATTGAAATATTGGCGGCGGGCACCAATAACCTAAGCCTCAGACCAGCAAACAGGGGGTCTGGTCTGGGACCGGGCAGCGGGGGCGCTGACCTCTGGAAGCTACTATACTGGTAACCAGCAAGCAGGGGGTCTGGTCTGGGCAGCGGGGGCGCTGACCTCTGGAAGCTACTATACTGGTAACCAGCAAGCAGGGGGTCTGGTCTGGGACCGGGCAGCGGGGGCGCTGACCTCTGGAAGCTACTATACTGGTAACCAGCAAGCAGGGGGTCTGGTCTGGGACCGGGCAGCGGGGGCGCTGACCTCTGGAAGCTACTATACTGGTAACCAGCAAGCAGGGGGTCTGGTCTGGGACCGGGCAGCGGGGGCGCTGACCTCTGGAAGCTACTATACTGGTAACCAGCAAGCAGGGGTCTGGTCTGGGACCGGGCAGCGGGGCGCTGACCTCTGGAAGCTACTATACTGGTAACCAGCAAGCAGGGGTCTGGTCTGGGACCGGGCCGCGGGGGCGCTGACCTCTGGAAGCCACTATACTGGTAACCAGCAAGCAGGGGGTCTGGTCTGGGACCGGGCAGCGGGGGCGCTGACCTCTGGAAGCTACTATACTGGTAACCAGCAAGCAGGGGGTCTGGTCTGGGACCGGGCCGCGGGGGCGCTGACCTCTGGAAGCTACTATACTGGTAACCAGCAAGCAGGGGTCTGGTCTGGGACCGGGCAGCGGGGCGCTGACCTCTGGAAGCTACTATACTGGTAACCAGCAAGCAGGGGTCTGGTCTGGGACCGGGCAGCGGGGGCGCTGACCTCTGGAAGCTACTATACTGGTAACCAGCAAGCAGGGGTCTGGTCTGGGACCGGGCAGCGGGGCGCTGACCTCTGGAAGCTACTATACTGGTAACCAGCAAGCAGGGGTCTGGTCTGGGACCGGGCCGCGGGGGCGCTGACCTCTGGAAGCCACTATACTGGTAACCAGCAAGCAGGGGTCTGGTCTGGGACCGGGCAGCGGGGCGCTGACCTCTGGAAGCCACTATACTGGTAACCAGCAAGCAGGGGTCTGGTCTGGGACCGGGCAGCGGGGGCGCTGACCTCTGGAAGCCACTATACTGGTAACCAGCAAGCAGGGGTCTGGTCTGGGACCGGGCCGCGGGGCGCTGACCTCTGGAAGCTACTATACTGGTAACCAGCAAGCAGGGGGTCTGGTCTGGGACCGGCAGCGGGGGCGCTGACCTCTGAAAGCCACTATACTGGTAACCAGCAAGCAGGGGGTCTGGTCTGGGACCGGGCCGCGGGGGCGCTGACCTCTGGAAGCCACTATACTGGTAACCAGCAAGCAGGGGGTCTGGTCTGGGACCGGGCAGCGGGGGCGCTGACCTCTGGAAGCTACTATACTGGTAACCAGCAAGCAGGGGGTCTGGTCTGGGACCGGGCCGCGGGGGCGCTGACCTCTGGAAGCCACTATACTGGTAACCAGCAAGCAGGGGTCTGGTCTGGGACCGGGCCGCGGGGGCGCTGACCTCTGGAAGCCACTATACTGGTAACCAGCAAGCAGGGGTCTGGTCTGGGACCGGGCCGCGGGGGCGCTGACCTCTGGAAGCCACTATACTGGTAACTTATTAAAGGCTGCTCTATGACACACGTAATAAATATTTTGATTATATCTTCCCTGTGTTGCCACTATTGTTACTGCAACACTCCAAAATTACTGCAACACTCTCCAACATTACCGCAACACTCTCCAACATTACCGCAACACTCCTCCAACATTACCGCAACACTCCTCCAACACTTTACGCCACACATTCTTCTCATACTATCAACGTGACCATCACCAAAGAATCCCATAACATCAGTTCTCATAGTATCGAGTATATTCTTGTTATGTCTCCTCTTAGCCGTCTCTTTTCGTTAGATTCAGAATACATGCATGTATGCATTTTCATGTGCAGTTATGTATGTATTCATGCGTGTGCACATACATATTAAATGAGATACAATATAAACTAGACTTATGTAGGTGTGTCAGCAGTGTTTACAAACACATCCACACTGTCATATTTTCACTGATATCGCCAGTGATAAGGAAATCTCACGGCAATACCTGCAACAGTGTCTCTTTTAGGCAAAGGGACGCATGTGCACCTAAGGCAACACTGTATTGCGGCGACGCGTCTCGCTCTCCAGGAGCTTCGTCAACGTTGCCGCAATACAGTGTTACGTTAGTTGCACTTGTGTCCTCTAATCTAACATTGTCGGTAATTCTACCAACATTATTATAACAGTGCTTCTCCATCTATCGGGTATTCTGCAGTGTAAGTCTCAAGAACTCGTTTAAAATTAAGTTCTTTCTAAAATTTTCTCTTATACGTTTAAAGATATATTTTTTTCACTTATGTTAATGTAAAAATTTAATAATTTTGTACCAAGAGAACTTTAGAAAACTTGCCTAACCTTATTATAACAAGCGCAATTTAATTTAGCCTAATGTAACAAAATATATTTTTGATAAGTTTACAATAATTTAATAATAAACAAACACGGATTTTTACCAATAAACATAGCAAGGAGTGTATTTCAAGACACTAATATAATCCGACTAAATGAAGGGAAAGGGGAGGGGGGGACTATTTTCATTCTTCCCCGGAAAGTGACCCATAACTGTTGGTTAACCTCCCTATTATCCCTGCATACCCATAGGTGAGAAGGGGGCAACAAGAGTACGGTAACACACAGCGCCTCCGCCGCCGCCGTAACTCGCTTTGAGATCGAACCCGGGACCCTCGTTTGTAAAAGCAAGGTGGGACCACTGACCCACACGTTTACGTAATGCTGTATTCTTTTCAAAATTGATGGACTGATTACATCGACTCTAAGCTGAGGGAGTGATTACCTCAAACGCCTTCTGATCTTCAGCAGTCTACTTTGTATTGGACTGATGAAGCCACTGTGTGGCGAAACGTTTCCCAATAAAGATACCCAAGTGTTGTACTTGTGTCTAATTTACCGTCTTAAGATGGACATATCACTGTCTAAACAGCTGGTGATGTACTTTTGGTTAATAATTGCGACGATATCGTTCTGGGCTAATACCAACAACCACTTCCAGAAATAACGAAGCGGAAATGGCCCGGATGTAGGGCCGTAAATATCGTCTTAGTGCCGATATTAAGTCTCTGCCACAGTGAAATTAATATTCTTCCCTGCCGATATTACCCGTGTAAAAAAAAAGTACTTTCCCTCCGGATATTCATCACAAAAGCTCTAAGTGCTAATATTTATCAACTTCTTTTTGTTTACACTGTAAAATTAGGCTAGACTATCTGTGGTATTTCCGGTGGCCGAAGAGTGACGTGTATTCACCAGTTGGACTTGAGAGGGGTCGAGGCGCCGCTCCAGTGCCGTCTCCGGTGAGACGTCCAATGACCGACGGATTAACGTTACACATTCAAGCGCTAAACCCACAGGGATGCCACATTGTCTCTCTCTGAAGGATCGGGGGTGGGAGAGGTGGGGGGGATGGGCAGTAACCGGGTTTGATGGGAGGGGGGAAAGAGCACCTTCAATTCCTTTGATCGACCAGTTACAACAAGTACAGAAATAAAGCTTATAATAAAGATCTCTCCCTCTAATAAAGATGTCTCCTCTTCCTCTAATAAAGATGTCTCCTCTTCCTCTAATAAAGATGTCTCCTCTTCCTCTAATAAAGATGTCTCCTCTTCCTCTAATAAAGATGTCTCCTCTTCCTCTAATAAAGATGTCTCTTCTTCCTCTAATAAAGATGTCTCCTCTCCCTAATAAAGATGTCTCCTCTCCCTAATAAAGATGTCTCCTCTCCCTAATAAAGATGTCTCCTCTCCCTAATAAAGATGTCTCCTCTCCCTAATAAAGATGTCTCCTCTCCCTAATAAAGATGTCTCCTCTCCCTAATAAAGATGTCTCCTCTCCCTAATAAAGATGTCTCCTCTCCCTAATAAAGATGTCTCCTCTCCCTAATAAAGATGTCTCCTCTCCCTAATAAAGATGTCTCCTCTCCCTAATAAAGATGTCTCCTCTCCCTAATAAAGATGTCTCCTCTCCCTAATAAAGATGTCTCCTCTCCCTATAATAAAGAAGTCTCCTCTCCCTAATAAAGAAGTCTCCTCTCCCTAATAAAGATGTCTCCTCTCCCTAATAAAGAAGTCTCCTCTCCCTAATAAAGATGTCTCCTCTCCCTAATAAAGAAGTCTCCTCTCCCTAATAAAGATGTCTCCTCTCCCTAATAAAGATGTCTCCTCTCCCTAATAAAGATGTCTCCTCTCCCTAATAAAGATGTCTCCTCTCCCTAATAAAGATGTCTCCTCTCCCTAATAAAGATGTCTCCTCTCCCTCTAATAAAGATGTCTTTACAGTGCCAGCTTTACAGTGCCAGCTTTACAGTGCCAGCTTTACAGTGCCGTCTTCATGACTCGTGCATCTCATTTCTATGATCCATTATCTTGCTCATCTTTGCAGTGTCTTTCTTTGAAAATCAAGCACCATTACCCACCTGCTTAGTGGAACCTGATATCGCGTCCAATGGCACGCATTTACTGTCCTTTTTGGTTATTCAATTCGCCTATAGGTGATTTTTCGAAGCAAAATCAAGGTTTTTCATTCTTATTCACACACACACACACACACACACACACACACACACACACACACACACACACCTCAGGTTCGTGGCGAGGTGTCAGAGTGGGCGCCGGTGACGAGTGGGGTTCCACAGGGGTCAGTCCTAGGACCGGTGCTGTTTCTGGTATTTGTGAATGACATGACGGAAGGAATAACCTCCGAAGTGTCCCTGTTTGCAGATGATGTGAAGTTGATGAGAATAATTCAATCGGACGAGGACCAGGGAGAACTACAAAGGTATCTGGACAGGCTGCAGGCCTGGTCCAGGAATTGGCTCCTGGAGTTCAACCCCACCAAGTGCAAAGTCATGAAGGATGGGGAAGGGCAAAGAAAACCGCAGAGGGAGTACAGTCTAGGGGGCCAGAGACTACAAACCTCACCCAAGAAAAAAGATCTTGGGGTGAGTATAACACCAGGCACATCTCCTGAGGCGCACATCACCCAAATAACTGCTGCAACATACGGGCGCCTAGCAAACCTAAGAACAGCATTTCGACCTCTTAATAAGGAATCGTTCAGAACCCTGTACACTGTGTACGTTAGGCCCATACTGGAGTATGCAGCACCAGTTTGGAACCCACACCTAGCCAAGCACATAAAGAAAATAGAGAAAGTGCATAGGTTTGCAACACGGCTAGTCCCGGAGCTAAGGGGTATGTCCTACGAGGAGAGGTTAAGGGAAATCGACCTGACGACACTGGAGGACAGGAGAGAAAGGGGGGACATGATAATGACATATAAAATACTGAGAGGAATTGACAAGGTGGACAGAGACAGAATGTTCCAGAGATGGGACACAGCAACAAGGGGGCACAGCTGGAAGTTGAAGACTCAGATGAATCACAGGGATGTTAGGAAGTATTTCTTCAGTCACAGAGTGGTCAGGAAGTGGAATAGCTTGGGAAGCGATGTAGTGGAGGCAGGATCCATTCATAGCTTTAAGAAGAGTTATGATAAGGCTCATGGCGAAGGGAGAGACAGCCAGTAGCGGCCAGTGAAGAGGCGGAGGCCAGGAGCTATGAATCGACCCCTGCAACCACAACTAGGTGAGTACTCTTGCACGCGCGCACACGCACGAAGGGTCAGTCGCCGTGGCCTCGCTTCCTAAAGGTCTCTCCTAGAGGCTTCTCGTGTGAAACCCGAGACAAACACCTCACAATGGACGTGTTTAGCATTAAAGTTCAGGGACACTGCCGTTTACACCGCGACTACTCGCTTACCCGGCCGCAAGCTTGTGTTCCTTTACAACTGCTACGGTGTCCGAGGGGTGCTCTCTCTCCGGGTTGTTTTTTACACGGGGTTTTACAAGGTTACGTTAATTTTCCTAACTTTATTTACAAGTTAAGAGCTGTTATGAGACATATAAATAGGGAACAGGATGAAGTTGAAGCCCCTTTCCTCTCTCTCTCTCTCTCTCTCTCTCTCTCTCTCTCTCTCTCTCTCTCTCTCTCTCTCTCTCTCTCATATCAAGCAACATCTATATAAGTTTGATGTGTGAAGTTAGAACTAAAATCCCTTTGGTTAGAGGCCGCGATTAAATACAGGAGGATCGAGCCTCAAATTATGCTCTGGATGGCCCCCACCTTCACGGATTTAGTGCTTCTTGAAATGCAATTCGGACAATCCCAGTGTCCTCAGACTGTAAGGTGAGCACAGCACTAAGCACAGCACATCTCTCAACACCTACGTCCCTTAACAGCACCTACAATGATAATAATAATAGTAATAATAATAATAATATTATTATTATTAAAGAGGTACACTCGTGTTGGTCATTCAGCGATCCTTTTTTATTATATTCACAGTATTTTACTGGTTGTTTTACTATGGTCTAAAACCACGAGACCAGTTCCAGAGGTCACCGCCCCCGCGGACTGGTCCCAGAACCAGACCTCTTGATCGGGAGGACTCAGGAGGAGGAGGACTCAGGAGGAGGACTCAGGAGGAGGAGGAGGACTCAGGAGGAGGAGGAGGACTCAGGAGGAGGAGGAGGACTCAGGAGGAGGAGATTTATAAACAATCTTATAACATCAGAAGACGGGAAAACCAGCGACCAAATGATAACGACGTAGTACTAGGAATTTAGGGAAATTAGGAGGATCTGAAGGCTGTTTCGTTGGACTTCCAACGCCTATGCGGGTAGGTTCCTGATCAGGGCCTCCCCGTGGATTATAACCTGATTAGCTAGGTTGTTACTGATAGCCGCACGCACTACAATGTCCTCATCACAGACCGGCTGATTGCAAAATGACTTCAGTAACTTATCAGATTTTCTCTTGAAGACATCTAGGTGATTATTAGTAATACTCTTTATGTATGAACGAAAACATGGAGATTAAAGTATAAAATACGACACTTTAGCATTTGTGACTTGATAAAGCCAACTGTGTGAGCGAAACGTAGTCAATAAAGGATCGCATTATACTCCATTTGTTTAAATTTTCCATGAAGTATAGGAGTTGAAAAGTCTTGGTCCCCTTGCACAAACTCTGAGATGAGCGAGGAACTAGACACAGGTGCAACACCTGGCCATCTTTATTGAAAGATGTTCCGCCAACCAGTGACTTTATCGGTTCAATGCAGAGATTACATTCGAAGACAGTAAAAGATGAGGAAATCAGTCCTTCAGCCTGGCGAAACTATAAAGACAGTGGGACATGAGGATCTTCGATGTATAGTTGTGTAAGGCTAAGGGGCGAAACGTCTTCAGGTGTTGCACAAGCGTCTAATTCTTCATCTTGTCGGTACGACATATCAGTATAGTTAAGGGACGTCGAACGGATAAATTCCAGTACAATGCCCTAAACCCGTGTGGGCCGTCGAGCGCAGAGTGCTGAAGGCTCTATCCAGCTTAAAAAGATCAAGAATTTCGAGCGTTTTCTAAAATCATTCAATTTGCTTTCGGAGTTTTAATCTCTTCGTGAGTACTGAGAGAGGCGGGACCAGGAGGCGAGTGTAGACACCGGCAACCACAGCCTGGCTGAACAGGCCCTGAGCTACCGCGAGGCCTGGTCATGGACAGGACCGCGGGGGAGGGGGCGTTGACCCCTGAAACAAACTCCAGGTAGAAAAATAAACACATAAGCAGTATAATGTGATCCTTTATTGACAACGTTTCGCCCACGCAGACAGGTGAGCGTATCGAAGCCCACACAAGGGAGATCACACAGAAAGAGAGGGAAAGGGGGGGAATTAGAGAGAGAGAGACAGGGAGGAAGGGAGACAAGAAACATAACACACACACACACACACACACACACACACACACACACACACACACACACACACACACACACACACACACACACACACACACACACACACACACACACACACACCACTATAACCACCACAACATAAACATAATTTAAAGTGTATTTGAAGCATTTACTCCCTCCCCGGTCCTCCCCTACCCTAACATCTCCCTTCTTTCCCTCCTCTCCCCTTCCACGAGACAAACACTTGAGTGCTTCGTCTGAATCCCTCACCCAATTCAAAGTTATCGGTCTTTTGTCCTCTAATTCTTAGTTTCTATCCTCCCCCTCCTTCTCATCACCACCCCCTCCCTCTCATCACCTTCCCTCCCTTTCATCACCTTCCCTCCCTTTCATCACATCCCCTCCCTTTCATCACCTCCCCCTCTCAGCGCCTTCCTCTCCCTCTCATCACTTCCCCATCCCTCTCATCACTTCTCCCTCACCTCCCCCTTCCTCTCCTCGCCTCCCTCTCCCTCTCAGCGCCTTCCTCTCCCTCTCAGCACATTCAATCCCTTTCAGAACCTTTCCCTTCCCTCCCTCCCTCTCAGCGTCTTACCCCTCAGCGCCTCCCCTCTCTCTCTTTCCTCTATCTCCTATGTATAGTTTCTTTAACCCCCTTTTCTCTTTTATTCCTCCTCTGGGATAACGGGAATACCTTTATTAAAATTCCATTTCTCCTGTGTATGGGCTAGTCTCTCTCCTGAGGGATGGGAAATCCCGAGTGATAGTGACTCCAGCTCTGCTGGAACGAGACCTCTCAAGCTGCCGTAGCTGATGCGCCGTAAATGGAATACTCGACGATATCACTAATGCCCTACTGAAGTCTCCCACTGCCCTGTAGCTCGATTGCGAGCGCACTCAGCTCACACACTAAGGTCCGTTGGTCGATCCCCGGTACTGGTGGAAACATTAGGACGTGTTTCATGAAGACACCTGCTGTCCATGTTCACGTATCGGTAAAATAGGTACCTGGGTGTTAGTTGACTGGTGTGGATCGCATCCTGGGCACAAAAATTGACCTAATTTGCTCGAAATATTTTGCATAACAAGCGGCTTTTTATATATAGTATGTCATTGATGTCAACTAGGTCTGTATACCCTTCACATGTACTTGTAGAAATATTATTATTATTATTATTATTATTATTAAACTCAGCCTAAGGATGTGCACCATCGTGCGTGATGGAATGTGATTTAGAAACATGGCTAGTTTTTTTTTCACTGTGTTATTATCATATGGTATAGGACAGTAGCACACTACTGATGTATTCAGTTTTGCTAAAAAAAAATGGCAGCAGTGGCCAGTAATTGATATCCACCAGCCCTTTACATTTTTTCTCAGTGCCCAGTAAATGTCCTCAACCCCCCAGTAGCCCATAGCAACCCCCAGAAGTCCCCAGCAACCCCCAGCAGTCCCGAGCAACCCCTACCAGTCTTCAGAAACCTCCAGCAGTTCCAAGTAACCCTCAGGAGTCCCCTAGCAACCCTCAGCAACCCCCAGCTACCCTCGCTAAGTGCGTGCTGGGAGAATCAACAAGCGATGACTCAGTGTCATGCTATACTTCGTAATTTTGTTAAGATATTCATTGGTCTGGGACACTTATACACTGGTTCCTTGGACACTTGTACACTGGTCCCTGGGACACTCATACACTGGTCCCTGGGACACTCATACACTGGTCCCTGGGACACTCATACACTGGTCCCTGGGACACTCATACACTGGTCCCTGGGACACTCATACACTGGTCATGAAGTCATTTATGCACTGACAATATAGATTCCAGTTAGCTCTGATCATTCCAATCATCTGTAATCATTCCAATCAGCTGTGGTCATTCCAATCAGCTCAAGTCATTCCAATCAGCTCAAGTCATTCCAATCAGCTCAAGTCATTCCAATCAGCTCAGGTCATTACAGTCAGCTGTGACCCTCCCAGTCAGCTGATAAGACTTAACATTCCATTAATCAGAGCCATAACGACACACATTAAATAATTTTGTCATATATTCTTACCTTAATTACATTTAGGTTAATCTCTCATTAGACATTTATTAAATCTCATCATAAAATTAAACTTAAAATTCAACATTTTTAGGCAGCCTATAATGTGAAAATAGACAAACAAAACTTATTTAGAATATTTTTTTATTATTATTGGTTAATGGGGGTTTAAAATCTATCGACTACACGAGGATCATTGAAGTTTCACGTAACCGGTTCACTGCCGGTCGAGAATACTTTTATACCTAAAGTGGGGATTGAAATAAGCTCTCAAGGGCGTATACACTGAGAGACATACAACTCTCAGCGTGCAGAACAGCCACTGTGAAAAAGATAAGAGTAATTCCAAGCGATTTCGTGATTTCTCACATAATCAACGACCTGTAATTTCACTGTTTTTTTTCAGAGTGGTTGTTTTGCATACTGTGATCTTATTGCACCTCTCAGTGTATATATTTTGTGATTTACTGATGCTGTAAGTGTTTGGTTTATGTCTTTCCGAGTTTTTTGTCAGATGTGTTTCAGTGTATGTTTTATTGTTTTAATTTTTCAGGTTATTCCAGTTGGTTTATATAAACCATTTCATCATCATCATTATCATCATCATACCTTGAAAGTGTGAAAAGACCCCAACAATGTAAAATGAATGAGGTTCGTTCGCAAGTGAATCACTGCAGCTAACACTCAATCTCCGGAGAGCTCAGCAACACCTGGATATCTTCACTGCCGAAACGTTTCGCCTGCGAAGCAGCCCTCTTCAGTCGAAGACAGACTACTTTCATACTGGAGGCAATGGAAGAGGCGGAGAGGTAATTTGAAGGCATTCAGTCCCCCTAACCTTTAACAGTTGACAGATGTTAGCTGTTCCGTTTGTTAGAATGAATAACGGGATCAATTAAACCAACGGGAAATGTCAATGAACAATGAAGTTTTTTTTAAGCGTCAATATCTTAAAACTAAAACCAAAACTTAAAATCTGACGTTTCAGAAGTGTTTTGAGGCGTTTTCTGGTGTAAATAAAAGGTCACAATATCTTGGCCGGGATCCTAATATCAGTTTCGAAAGGTGTGGACCGGTAAGCCAGAGGAAGGCCTCCGTCAGATGACCAAACACTCCAGTAGCGGGTCGTCGTATGACTAAGACCCGCGCCAGAAACACTTGTCCTATTTCCTGACGAATGTTGCCTAACCTAACCGTGGCTGGGACATTCTCAACGTTTCGGTCCCTCCATCGTAGTGACGATGGTCCAGGACGGAGCGAAACGTCGTCCTAATGTTCTTTTCCCAAGTGTGCGCTAGTGAAAAAGGACAAGTGTTTCCTGACGCGGGTCTTAGTTATTAGATGACCTGCCATGGAAAATTTGACCTACAATGGACTAGTGGAACTTGGGTAACCACAAGTCTTGAATACAGAGGTGGTTCACAAACTGCTAGTTGCATATGAAAAAAAAAAAGGTTGTTGTATATTGTCAAAAATGCATCTTTCTCAGTTGCATCATGTCTTCCCTGAAACTATGAGGTGTAGTGACTAGCAGTGACACGGTCAGTGACGAGCAGTGACACTGTCAGTAACCAGTAAGGGCAACTCTTCCAACACACACACACACACACACACATACACACACATACATACATACATACATACATACACACACACACAACACACACACACACACACACACACACACACACACACACATACATACATACACACACACACACACACACATACACACACTAACTCACACAGGCCAGTCATGGTGGCAGCACAACCACACTACACACACACAGGCTGTGTCATTGATGTCCTAGGAAAATCGACTAACTACATACACAGATGGAAAATCTACCATACAAGAACATCAAGAGTTGTATATCTCACAGTGTATATACACCAATAGATTTACTTTAATTCCTGACAGGTGACGAACATGTTACACACGCCCTTAATGACACTCGTGTGGTCGATAAGCTTCAAACCCAACCAACAACACCATTAACCCGAATAAAAAATAAAAATATCGTTCTCACAATTTTTTCACAGGTGTATACAGTATAAACTTTGTGTATAGTGTGTATAACCTTTATAAAAAATCTATATATCGAAAACTGAATAAAACTATGATGTTAATTAACCTATTTAATTATAACCTAGATTATGCTGAAATTAACACCTGCTGCATTTCTAGAACAAGACGTGTGCTAGATAACAAATTAAAACACACTTATTTAACTAGACGAGTGCAGAAAACACCTGAAAACGCATTTCTAGAACTGATACGCTAGACAAGAACTGAGAGCACATTGGGCTGGAAATCACTCGAAAAAAAAAACTGTCTAGAACTAGACAAGATAGAAAACTGAAAATACATTTCTAGAAACAGAAGTGCTAGAAAGCATCTAAACACGCATTTGTAAAACAAGACGGGCTAGAAAACTTTTGAAAACACATTTCTAGAAATATACGTTCTAAAAATCATCTGGAAACTCATTCCTGGAACTAGAGGTGCTTCTAGCTGCTCTAGAAGTAGAACAGCTAGAAAACAAAACTAGACTCTAAAGTGACGTGCAAAATTGGTCTAGATAAATGGCTTTACATCTTTGTGGGGGAGAAAAAGGCATTCAGGTGTTGCCTTGTGTTATTCCTCCAAACAGGTGAGATAAACATCATGTTTATCAAACATATGTAAATATCCTTGTCAACTGTGTGTGTGTGTGTGTGTGTGTGTGTGTGTGTGTGTGTGCGCTCACCTAGTTGTGGTTGCCTAGTTGTGGTTGCTGGGGTCGAGTCATAGCTCGTGTGTGTGTGTGTGTGTGTGTGTGTGTGTGTGTGTACGTACTCACCTATTTGTGGTTGCAGAATGGAGTCACAGCTCCTGGTCCCGCCTCTTCGCTGGTCGCCACTAGGAGGTCCACACTCCCTGCTCTATGAGATTTATCGTACCTCTTCTTAAAGCTATGTATGGATCCTGCCTCCACTACATCTCTCTCCAGATTATTCCACTTCCTGACCCCCAACCCCCGTTTCTGCTGAAGGTATCCCCCAACATCCCGTTCCTGCTGAAGATATCCCCAACATCCCGTTCTTGCTGAAGGTATCCCCCAACACCCCGTTCCTGCTGAAGATATCCCCCAACATCCCGTTCCTGTTGAAGGTATCCCCCAACATCCCGTTCCTGCTGAAGGTATCCCCCAACATCCCGTTCCTGCTGAAGGTATCCCCAACATCCCGTGTTCCTGCTGAAGGTATCCCCCAACATTTACAAACGCTCAGAAAACTCTCCCACTTCGCCACTCGTCAGAATAAAAGAAATCTTAATGTGCCCTAATCTGTTTACAATCAATTAAGTTCTTAGGCCTCTTAAAACGAGCCTTCAAATGCTAAATCGACATTTTTCGGTTTATATATTTCAATATCACATTTATAAGCAAAAGATTTTCGCATAAAAAGCTCAGAAACTTTTCCGGGGAAGCCCGAATTTTCAGAGAAGGGATTTCAGATTAATTCGCTTAATCGGCCTCGCTTACTTTTGTGGGACAAAAATCGCTATCATCCGATTTAGTGCCTCCATAATGAGCTTGGTTCTCATGATTAATTTGACTAATGTTTTATTAGTAGCTTATGTGTATTCCATTTTTTTGAACGAGTCGTTTATAGATGATCCAGACGGTAGGAGGTACAGTGGAACCTCGGTATTCGAACTTAATTCGTCGGTAGCCCGGTGGTCTGGTGGCTAGAGCTCTCGCTTCACACACGTAGGGCCCGGGTTCGATTCCCGGCGGGTGGAAACATTTCGACGTGTTTCCTTACACCTGTTGTCATGTTCACCTAGCAGCAAATAGGTACCTGGGTTGTTAGTCGACTGGTGTGGGTCGCATCCTGGGGGACAAGATTAAAGACCCCAATGGAAATAAGACAGAGTCCTCGATGACGCACTGACTTTCTTGGGTTATCCTGGGTGGCTAACCCTCCGGGGTTAAAAATCCGAAGAAATCTTATCTTATCTTCCAGATCTTATCTTATCTTCCAGAAGGCTGTTCGAGTACCGAGGTTCCACGGTACTTCGCGCGTGCGTGTCTTTGTGCCGCTCGGTGTGTCTACGGCCCAACTCTAGTAATTACACTTGTCTATGGAATCCTCAGCCTTAGCTATCTTTTGTTCATCTCTGAGACACTCGTAGGAGTCTGGTCAAAACATCGCTAATATACGCAGCACTCGGGCATCACGATGCTCAAGTATTCTATAAGAGTCGAAGACGTTGTCATCTTGTGCTCGGGAGAAGAATGGCTGAGAGTAGAGACAACGAACCTACAAATAAATTACAAAAGACACGCGAAGCAGCAGGAACATTTAGTATAACAACGTTTCGCTCACTGATAAACTCTCCTTGAGTAAAACATCGTTATAATGAAGCCTAGCGCTATTTAGTGTCTGTTTCACAAGACATAACGTTATTATAGACCACTGAAGATTAACATTCTTCTCTGTATTGGACTGAGGAAGCCACTGGCTGACTGAACGTCTCCACCACAGAGATACCCAAGTGCTACACAGGTGTCTTAATTCATCAACCTGTCGGTTCTCTGAACCATTTATCTACACAACGTTATTAAACCTTCATAACCACGAACTGTTTCAACTGCGAGAATAAGATCAGTCCTCTTCACCAGCTGCTCTACTCCGCAGGTCCCCGGGAATCTTCGCAAATGATAACGGAATAGAGATTAAAATCATTCTGGCGCGTTAATCATAAATGTTTTCCATAGGTTCTGACTGAATCCATATTTGTATGGCTGCACATCTGTATAATAATATTATTAATAATAATAATAATTTGACGTATTACGGTCGCTGTGCGATCAGAGGAAGGTATCCCCGTATAGCATAACCCCAGTCCCCTGTACTTCAATGCACGTGAAAGGAATAGTTAAGAGTGCGGCATAAGTCTCTAATAGAACTAAATATCAACAGTGAAGACGAAGTGAATCAGAAGTAATAAGTTATCACATGGAAAATAATATACCAGTTTCTTCAACAACAAAAAAATGGCAGATTAGGACATACGCAGCAGAGCATTAATTCACACCTTGAATTAAGCAGCAGCAACTCTGAAGCCAGACTAAAGAAGCCTTCACTTGTTATTTCGAAGATGTCCTAAACTTCGCTATCACATGAGGTTTGAAGCCTCTCCAAAATGGCATTATCAAGTTCTCCACGATGAATGACGAAGCCATTTGGAAGAGAGACACATAAATTGTTGCTTGAAAACAGTGTTTCAATTTTCCTATTTTTTTTAGATATATCGGTGCCCCACCGAGGCAGGGCGACCCAAAACTTTCACCTTTTACATTTAGTAACGTATACAGGAGAAGAGGTTACTATCCCCTTGCTCCCGGCATCTTAGTCGCCTCTTCCGTCACGAATGGCTGACGGAGGATGGATTATTTTCCACTTCCCCACGGAGAAAATTTCCTAAGTCTTCAATAAAAAAATTACACTGATCTACTCGTCAACATCAATCCAAACTTTTCTCTTAAGTGTGACTGACCAGTGTTTAAGATTTAAGTAAATCACTTTTATTTATGTTTTGGGTACGTAATAAAAACATTTTGTACTATGGTCTTGAGAGCCTACTTATGGACATAAAAAGTAAACCACGGAACGGGTATGGTTTGAACCCGTGGCGAGGGAGTCGTAAAACTCCAGGCCAGTGCGTTAGCCACTGGGCCAGCTGGCTACAATAAGATTTATCCAATTAGGCATATTTATACATCATAGGAAGGTTAGCATGGGCCACCACTGTGACCACAAACGCAAGTTTTTACAGATGAATCTCCCGCCGGTGGGAGATTCATCTGTAAACACTTGTAACTGCGTCCGCATGACATAACTCTGCTCACGTCAGCATTAACAGCTTGGTTGATCCAGCCTTGATCCACCGGGAGGCATAGTCGAGAACCGGGCAGCGGGGGCGATGACCCCCGGAACAACCCCCAGGTTGACACCAGGTAGGTAAACCTCCAGTGGGTCGGCAGCTCCTGGGCCCAATTTTCTCAAAAATAAATTAGTATAATAGTAATAATAATCACACACACACGTTAAAAGATATAAGAGATAAGAAAGTGGAACGATCTGCATGAGAAAGCTGTGAAAGCAGACTCCATTCTGAAAAAGATCTCTGACATGTTGACCTCTAAAACATAAATCACCCATAGTTACATATGCAGCTTCCTCTGGGATATGTTAATTACAGTGCTGCAAGCATATTTTATGATAAATCGCCTCTCTCCACATTGCACAAAGTTCTAGTAGAAACTAACATTGCACTACGTTAATTATTATTATTATTATTATTATTATTATATTATTATTAGGTTTAAGTTGGGGAGCTAAACCTGTAGGGGGGTCACACAGCGACTGGGAGAATGGAAGGCATTCAGGCTCGATTCAAGAGAGTGGAGCGCAGATCCAATCCCTCAGATGAAGAGCCCCTTCCTCCAGCATCAAGGAACAACCTTCCTGGAGAAGCACGGGGGGGTCACGGCGAGGGGTTAGCCGAAGCCACAATAACTGAAAATCCATTTCGGGATGACTGGCATTGAGAGTCATGAAGGTGGTAGCAGGAACAACCAGTGAGTCATGAAGGTGGTAGCAGGAACAACCAGTGAGTCATGAAGGTGGTAGCAGGAACAACCAGTGAGTCATGAAGGTGGTAGCAGGAACAACCAGTGAGTCATGAAGGTGGTAGCAGGAACAACCAGTGAGTCATGAAGGTGGTAGCAGGAACAACCAGTGAGTCATGAAGGTGGTAGCAGGAACAACCAGTGAGTCATGAAGGTGGTAGCAGGAACAACCAGTGGGTCATGAAGGTGGTAGCAGGAACAACCAGTGGGTCATGAAGGTGGTAGCAGGAACAACCAGTGAGTCATGAAGGTGGTAGCAGGAACAACCAGTGGGTCATGAAGGTGGTAGCAGGGACAACCAGTGGGTCATGAAGGTGGTAGCAGGGACAACCAGTGGGTCATGAAGGTGGTAGCAGGAACAACCAGTGAGTCATGAAGGTGGTAGCAGGAACAACCAGTGGGTCATGAAGGTGGTAGCAGGAACAACCAGTGGGTCATGAAGGTGGTAGCAGGAACAACCAGTGGTCATGAAGGTGTAGCAGGAACAACCAGTGAGTCATGAAGGTTAGCAGGAACAACCAGTGGTCATGAAGGTGGTAGCAGGAACAACCAGTGGTCATGAAGGTGGTAGCAGGAACAACCAGTGAGTCATGAAGGTGGTAGCAGGAACAACCAGTGGGTCATGAAGGTGGTAGCAGGAACAACCAGTGGATCATGAAGGTGGTAGCAGGAACAACCAGTGGGTCATGAAGGTGGTAGCAGGAACAACCAGTGGGTCATGAAGGTGGTAGCAGGAACAACCAGTGAGTCATGAAGGTGGTAGCAGGAACAACCAGTGGATCATGAAGGTGGTAGCAGGAACAACCAGTGGGTCATGAAGGTGGTAGCAGGAACAACCAGTGGGTCATGAAGGTGGTAGCAGGAACAACCAGTGGGTCATGAAGGTGGTAGCAGGAACAACCAGTGGGTCATGAAGGTGGTAGCAGGAACAACCAGTGGGTCATGAAGGTGGTAGCAGGAACAACCAGTGGGTCATGAAGGTGGTAGCAGGGACAACCAGTGGGTCATGAAGGTGGTAGCAGGAACAACCAGTGGGTCATGAAGGTGGTAGCAGGAACAACCAGTGGGTCATGAAGGTGGTAGCAGGGACAACCAGTGGGTCATGAAGGTGGTAGCAGGAACAACCAGTGGGTCATGAAGGTGGTAGCAGGAACAACCAGTGGGTCATGAAGGTGGTAGCAGGAACAACCAGTGGGTCATGAAGGTGGTAGCAGGGACAACCAGTGACCAACTACAGCGCAGTGAACACTTGCCAATGCTCCATTATTATTTTCATCATGGGAAGAGCGCTAAACCCTTAGGTATTATACATTGCCCGTGGGAAGGATGGGGGGTCGACAGATGGTATTCAGGCTTAATTCAGGGAACTGGAGCACATATCCAATTCTTTAGATCAAGAGCCCCTCACCAGCATCAAGGAACCTCCCTTGAGGGGTCAGTGCTGAATAACCCACATGGACACAGAAACACAGGAGGTCTGATTGATCTGTATATTTCGACCCCCTTCTGGGATCCTCTTCAGCAGATAATCAGATAATATAAAGAAAATAAAGACGATCTCCCATGGCCTATAATTTTTTATATATTTTTTTATATTAGCTGGATAGATCAGCAGTGTGCTGCTACCCTGCGGGGGGGGGGGGTTGGGGGGGATGGTGGGGAAGGAGGGATGTGTTATGATGGTATCAAATGGCTCTTGATCCAAGACATCTAAGATTTTCCTCCTTTCCTTCGATCAAACATGATTACTTTTCATTTCTAAAGATATACAAGACCCTTAAGAGTTTAATGCTTCCTCCTGAATATTAATTCTGAAGTAACCTGATTGTTCAGGTTTTTCAAGATTATATATATATATATATAACACCAGCCGTCTCCCACCGAGGCAGAGTGACCCGAAAAAGAAAAAAAAAATCTTTTCTTTTTACATTTAATAATTTATACAGAATGGGGTTACTAGCCCCTTGCTCCCGGCATTTTAGTCGCCTCCTACGACACGCATAGCTTACGGAGGAAGGATTCTTTTCCACTTCCCATGGAGTTGAAATGAAAATAACTACGAAGAAGAACTATTAAGAAAACAGAAGAAAACTTAGATGGGTGTTTATACATATACATGAATGTGTAGTGACCTAAATGTAAGATGATGTGTAGAGCTGACAGAAGTAGCAAGATGTATCTGTTATCTTGTATGTTAGTGAGACAGAAAGAAAAGACACCAACAATCCTACCATCGTGAAAAAAAAAATACAGGTTTTCGTTTTACTATTTATTATATCACTCAGGTTTAGTGCTTAAAAGCAGGCTTGCTTTTCCGCCCCAAAGGTGTCGAGTTGTTGGTCCACTGAGTATCAGGAAGCTGTATCAGGAAGCTGTATCAGGAAGCTGTATCAGGAAGCTGTATCAGGAAGCTGTATCAGGAAGCTGTATCAGGAAGCTGTATCAGGAAGCTGTATAAGAGGGAACAGTACGAGGAATTACTTCTTTAGAGATGGCTGTGTAGACGTGATAGATCAGTTTAAGTGGCGGTAAGTGGTTTTTTTTGGGCGGATCTGACCTGCTATTGGAGTATAAACAAGGAAACATTTATATAGAAATTCAGGGGAACTGGTTGGTAGGATTTGACTCCTGGAGGTGGAGAGACAGCACCTACACTCAGAAAGATTCGTAGGATGTTGCAGTTACGACGGCCATTTGAACTGTGATATCTGTGCTCTTCTGGTAAGATCGCTATCGAATGAATAATGGAGAATGTGGTTTTTTTTATCATACTAACTTGATGAAATGCAGCCATAGTGGTAAGAAAAATAATAGAATTTTGTGAAGTTTGCAGGTGAGATGAGGTCTGTTACAGACAATTTCACTGTTCCTGGATCGTTGATGCTGCACAGGAATCCCGTCTTGATGATGCTCCGAGAAATAGCTTGCTGATGAGAATATTCCTTCAAGGGAGAGACGAGACATCATTGATGCTGGCGACACTAGCCAGCACACCAAACTAGTCTGAAACGACACGTGAGCAAGTACTAGGATATATTTATTAAAAAAAGTTTCTGTCCTGGGACCCTGAGCCAGGACCCAGGTCCGAAATGTTTTTTATGTCTCAGTGTTTGTTCACGTGTCTTTTAAACCAGTTTTTCGGTATCTATTACCAAGGTTTTTACCAGCACATCAAATACAAAGAAACCACGGTACGGGTGGAGTTTGAACCCAGTGGCTTACGCACTGGCCTGGATTTTTTACGACCTGCTCGCCATGGGTTCTATACCCCCTCCCCCGTACCGTAGTTCCTCTGCAATAGTGGTTATTACGATTTGGAGTCTTTTAATATAAAAAGGCTAATCCCCCCCATACCCCTCCTATTCCACAGGCGCTGTATGACCCTTGCGGGAGATGATTATTGATTATTATGATGATTATTGATGATGCTGATGATTATTGATGATGCTGATGATTATTGATGATGCTGATGATTATTGATGATGATTATTGATGATGATGATTATTGATGATGATTATTGATGATGATTATTGATGATTATTGATGATTATTGATGATGATTGATGATGATGACTGATGATGATTATTGATGATTATTATTGATGATTATTATTGATGATGATTATTGATGATGATAATTATTGATGATGATGATGATCTATTCACTCTAGAAGTATCAGTGTGAAACACTGGGTATTGAGATTCACGAAATCGTAATGACACGATTGCAAACCATACCACAGGTGGGGTTCGAACCCGTGGCCCAGTGGCTTACGCGACGGTCTGGAGTTTTTGAGACTCTCTGACCGCGGATTCGAACCCCACCCGTGTTACGGTTTTTTTTTAAGCTTCATTAGTTTTATAGTAGATCCGCCCCTGACACTAACAATCCCAAGTGATTGATTAATCTTGTTCATCAATTTGTCTGTATAATGAACTATTTATATTATGTATTAATATTGGTAGAATTACCGACAATATGTTAAGTAAAAGGACACAAGTGCAACTAATGTGACATTTTATTGTGGCAACGTTTCGCTCTCCAGGAGCTTTGTCAAGCCGTTACCAACAACATAAGGACACAAGGATAAATAACTTGAATTTTGAGCGCATGTCACCTGTTCTCAGGTTATTGGATATATTCTGCCTTTATGGCGATTAAAGGAATCATCAGTGCTTCTTTACAGACATTTGAAGTGAATACTGTAACTTTTATGAACGGCTCGACAAAACTCCTGGAGAGCGAAACGTTGCCACAGTAAAATGTCTCATTAGTTGCACTTGTGACTTTTTACCTAACATATTCATATTATGGTACATCGAGAAGACGACGACAAAGACTACGACTACTACTACTACTACTACTACTACTCCGACTAGAAGGATATCTGGTGATCGCGTCGTAATAGTGAAGACTTCCTAAGATATCCTGGAGAGCTAGGACAATTTTCAACGGATCCTGGAGAAGGACTCGAACCTGGGCACTGAGGGAGCCTCATAACAACGTCGGGTCACCAGAGTT
Organism: Cherax destructor; assembly: GCA_009830355.1. Lineage (NCBI taxonomy): Eukaryota > Metazoa > Arthropoda > Malacostraca > Decapoda > Parastacidae > Cherax > Cherax destructor. The sequence continues at coordinate 371,332 of WNWK01000052.1, forward strand.
TACAAACCCATACATACTTTAGTCTACCATCTACTGAACTACTCTCATGTGGACCATTAAATGTGCCTTTTAACCTTCCAGAGTCAACATTATGGAGGAGTAGGAAGAAGAAAGACGAAGAAAAGATAGAAGAAAGAAGAAGAATAAAACGATAAAGAGGACGACTGATTACTAACCCCATAAAGTTAATAACCCAGGATAACTCCCCCCCACACACAAAAAAAGACCAAGCAGAGTGGCTTACTGAAGTGCTTTGAGGAATTATTTCAGCCACCCACGAAACCTATTTATCCAGACCTATTTCCTAAGGTGCCTGTTTAATGCTAGGTGAACAGGAGCAGGTGCACGACTCTCCTTACAAAAATGTTGATATTACTTCAAGTATTTATAATAATAATATTATTATGTGTTATAATTGATTTGTACATAATTGAAATTAAGGGTTATGTTTTGACCCTCTGACTGTACCTTGATGTCGGTGAAAGGTTCTTGATCCGAGGAAATAGAGCTACCCTCTATTTCCTTGAATCGTGTAATGCGTTAAGGCGATTAAAACCTCAAGGCACGAGCACCCGTGGGAGGCAGGACTGGTGGCAAGACTGGTGGCAAGACTGGTGGCAGGACTGGTGGCAAGACTGGTGGCAAGACTGGTGGCAAGACTGGTGGCAAGACTGGTGGCAAGACTGGTGGCAAGACTGGTGGCAAGACTGGTGGCAAGACTGGTGGCAAGACTGGTGGCAAGACTGGTGGCAAGACTGGTGGCAAGACTGGTGGCAAGACTGGTGGCAAGACTGGTGGCAAGACTGGTGGCAAGACTGGTGGCAAGACTGGTGGCAAGACTGGTGGCAAGACTGGTGGCAAGACTGGTGGCAAGACTGGTGGCAAGACTGGTGGCAAGACTGGTGGCAAGACTGGTGGCAAGGGGCAAGACTGGTGGCAAGACTGGTGGCAAGACTGGTGGCAAGACTGGTGGCAAGACTGGTGGCAAGACTGGTGGCAAGACTGGTGGCAAGACTGGTGGCAAGACTGGTGGCAAGACTGGTGGCAAGACTGGTGGCAAGACTGGTGGCAAGACTGGTAAGACTGGTGGCAAGACTGGTGGCAAGACTGGTGGCAAGACTGGTGGCAAGACTGGTGGCAAGACTGGTGGCAAGACTGGTGGCAAGACTGGTGGCAAGACTGGTGGCAAGACTGGTGGCAAGACTGGTGGCAAGACTGGTGGCAAGACTGGTGGCAAGACTGGTGGCAAGACTGGTGGCAAGACTGGGCAAGGGGCTGGTGGCAAGACTGGTGGCAAGACTGGTGGCAAGACTGGTGGCAAGACTGGTAAGATGGCAAGACTGGTGGCAAGACTGGTGGCAAGACTGGTGGCAAGACTGGTGGCAAGACTGGTGGCAAGACTGGTGGCAAGACTGGTGGCAAGACTGGTGGCAAGACTGGTGCAAGACTGGTGGCAAGACTGGTGGCAGACTTAACTGGTGGAAGACTGGTGGCAAGACTGGTCGCTGTCAAGACTGGTGGCAAGACTGGTGGCAAGACTGGTGGCAAGACTGGTGGCAAGACTGGTGGCAAGACTGGTGAGTGGTCAAATAGACTGGTGGCAATGGCAGATTGCAAGCTGGTGGACGGGCAAACTGGTGCGCTGGTGGCAAGACTGGTGGCAAGACTGGTGGCAAGACTTAGTGGTAAGATTAAGGAGTTTCCAAGTGGTAGGACTGGGAGTCTCCCTGTGGTAGGACTGGGGAGTCTCCCTGTGGTAGGACTGAGGAGTCTCCCTGTGGTAGGACTGGGGAGTCTCCCTGTGGTAGGACTGGAGAGTCTCCCTGTGGTAGGACTGGAGAGTCTCCCTGTGGTAGGACTGGAGAGTCTCCCTGTGGTAGGACTGGGGAGTCTCCCTGTGGTAGGACTGGGGAGTCTCCCGGTGGCTGGATCAGTAATCCCAGCACGGATAAATCCCCATGTCAACACACAACAGCTAATCTCTCTTACGCGAATCCCTACTGCCTTATCCCGCAGCGGTAGGAGGAGGAAGAGGAGGAGAAGAATGAAGAGGAGCAGAGGTGAGAATAAGAGAAGTGAGAAAAATAAACGAGAAAAAGAGGTGGAGGAGAAGGCAGATGTAGGAGGTAGAGAGGCAGATGTAGGAGGTAGAGAGGGCAGATGTAGGAGGTAGAGAGGGCAGATGTAGGAGATGGAGAGGGCAGACGGAGGAAGAGGTGGAGGAGCTAAAAGAAGTAGGTGGGTGAGTAACAGTACAGAGTAGGAGGGAAGTGGGTGTGAAAGGAAAAACTAAAAAGACACAAAACAAAGGCTGATAACGCACTCAAAGCGACAAACTGATGAGTTCTTTTTAATTTCCTGATAGGAAAACCAATTACGAAAGTGAATCACAGCGAGAGAGAGAGAGAGAGAGGAGAGAGAGAGAGAGAGAGAGAGAGATATGGGGGGGACTTTCAAGGGTTTCCCTCTTCCGGTGCCATCATGACTAAATTTGTCCGTTCACAGAGCCAGGTTAGGTTAGGTAAGATTCGTCAGGAAACAAGACCCAAAGTGTCATCACTGTTGTTTCTAGGTCTGTGTATATAACACTTGTCTGTCTTCATTTGTAGTATACCTGGAGAGGGTTTCGGGGTTCAACGCCCCCGCGGCCCGGTCTGTAGTCTGTTCCTTGTCTGTATGTCTGCTGTTTGTGTGTTTATATGTGTGTGTGTGTGTGTTTTACTCTGTCTACTGTTGATGTGTCTGTTTTTCTGCTGATATATCTCTTGTTTATACTTTTCCCTGTACGTTACTTGGTTTAACGATTATTTTCTTTCCACGTGTTTTTCTTGTTCTACTATGTAAGATTGACTGAGTAGTTAACCGAATTTGTGGGTCTGTGAAAGCTATTAGTTTGCTAGTGGGGAGAATGGAGTTGAAAGAACGGTCTACTATCGTTCTCGTAAAGACTACACAGTAGAGAGCAGTAGCCACGGTGGCTGTGGGCAGAGTGGGGAGTGAGGAGCAAGTTACTGTCATATATACTACGGAATATTTAACAATTCTCTAACAGGCGAACTTTTAACAAACATTCTCTCTCAGTCCACAACAGGATTCGAACCTGCACACACTGTATCAAAGTACACAGTGCTTTACAGGTCGGCCAGATACTACGGAGCATGGGCAGGGTGGAGAGAGAGGTGGGGCAGGTTACTGTAGTGTGTACTAAAGAGTACAACCAGAGAGGGTGCTTGTGGGCAGGGTGGGTTTGGAAGACGAGATAACTATCATTGATAACGCACAGTTGGGGTCCAGGGTGGTTGCCCTCGTTCAGGAGTTATGTTTCCCAACGAGATATAAAGACATTTCTATATAAATGTGTGTGTGTTTGTGTACTGTAGTCATAAAAACTGGAGTGATTCAAGGAAATGTGTAGACTGTATCATAGAGAAAACTCAAGCTTTTGGTTTGAAGATTATATATATATATATATATATATATATATATATATATATATATATATATATATATATATATATATATATATATATATATATATATATATATATATATATATATAATTTACAATATTTATCAAGATATAGTATATATATATCTGGAAGCATGAAGATATTCACGAGGGTCATTAACGGGAACATAAAATGCTACATTAACAGGCCCCAGATAGCACCCCGAGGCGTTATGAAAATATATAACTTAACACACAAGCAAATATTAATAATGATAATATTAAATATGATGTGTAAATCTGCATGAAAACATCGACATCATTACTTGCGCCCAGAGTCATTAAAATCAGTTTTAATTTCCAAAGTCGGCAGTGAGAGGAGCCTTAATTATCGTCCATTGTCCAACACTATGTAACTTCAAACTTTATATTCGGTATAATTCTGGATATTTTATAGTTAGAAGTTGGCTCCTCGATAGATCGTGGGTGCGATCGATCGATCGAGACGCCAATTCGATCGATTCGTTATTCCAGCATTTATAACGATCAATAATTTTATGGAAAGGTTTTGAAATACAGTGGCCTCCTCTTTTTGGTATTCTTATTCTCACTCCCTTCTCTTATTCCTTTTTCTATTCTTATTCTCACTCCCTTCTCTTATTCCTTTTTCTATTCTTATTCTCACTCCCTTCTCTTATTCCTTTTTCTATTCTTATTCTCACTCCCTTCTCTTATTCCTTTTTCTATTCTTATTCTCACTCCCTTCTCTTATTCCTTTTTCTATTCTTATTCTCACTCCCTTCTCTCATTCCTTTCTGTATTCTTATTCTCACTCCCTTCTCTTATTCCTTTTTCTATTCTTATTCTCACTCCCTTCTCTTATTCCTTTTTCTATTCTTATTCTCACTCCCTTCTCTTATTCCTTCCTCATCACATGTCCAACAAGAGTCTTTAGATATATTTTAGAAATACTGGAGTGAAAAAATTAAAATAAATAAGTTTTTATATACAGGTTTGAAAAATATTAGAAAAAAAATATACAAATCCCATTAAAAATACTAAAATTTCGGAAAACTATAATTTTTTTTTTTTTTTGACAAATTTGCTATAGCCAAAACCTTTTCACCAGCTAATTTCAGATAAGACTATGGGGGGTCATCTGGCCCTCAAGAAATGTGTGCACCGTATATCTTCTCGCTTATTATTAATAAAAAGACCAGAGAAAAAACTCTTAAACACGAAACACTAGTTTCCAAAAACGGCCGTCAGAGTCCTCCACTGTCCACCGAAAATGTAATAAGCTGCGAGTTTTTGAAAACACGCTTGAGATTTTTATAACTATTTCATGATGATTCTCTCTGGTATATTCAACACCCTGGGATATTCAACACCCTGGGATATTCAACACCCTGGGATATTCAACACCCTGGGATATTCAACACCCTGGGATATTCAACACCCTGGGATACTGAATGCAAAAAAAATTCTTAGTATCACGTGAACGTTGTTAATTCTTTTACGACTTCGAGGGAGGAGAAGACATTTTGCAGAACCAGCCAGTACTGAGGCAACATTTCGATCTGCATGAAGTCTGATAAAGATCTACACGGTGCGAAACGTTGTCCCAATAAATGCTACTTCTGCAACGTGCGTCTGTCCTTCACTAATATTAGCAATAAACCATTTGGATCCCGTTCAACGGGATCTGAGTCGACTAAAGTCTGAGGGACTGATCTCCTCAAACTCCTTTACATTTTCCACCGTTCATCTCCGTACAAGACTGAGGAAGCCACTTGTTGGCGAAACGTATCCATAAATAAACATTCCCAAATGTTGGAAAAGTGCCTAATTCTTCAGCTGATAAAGCCACTGATTGGCGAAACGTCTTTAAATAAAGATAACCAGGTGATGCACACGCGTCTAATTCCTCAATATGTACCACTTCTAAAAGGGCAAGTGAACTCTGTTTAGGGATAAACTTTAAAAAAAAAATGAAGTTTATTGTAGTGTATATTGTCCGAGACGCAAGACTGAATGACTATAGGAAAGACTATGTGAATACAAGAGAGGGGGAAAAAAATCATAGTACCATATCTGTAACATGACGAAACACGCTCACATATTGCAGAGGAAACTTTAGACGACGTTTCGGTCTGTCCTGGACTGTTATCGAAGTCAGGAATATAGTTCACTACGGACCAAAACATCTACAGTCTCCTCTCCCGCCTGTGGGTTAGTTCTGATGTTAATGATTTTGTCTTCAGTGCAATTAAAAAAAACTATTTAGTGACCAGTTATAACATACAAAACACTAACTCCTCACTTGAGTAAGAGAAAACAACCATACACTTAAGACAATAAGATCTTTCGGTCGTGGGGCCCCTGATTATATCTAATACGTGATAAACACTTCGTGTTGAAGTGATCAAAATCCTAGGACCGAAACGCTCTCAATAAAGATGTCTGAAGTGTAGGCATGTGTGTCCTTTACGCCTCTAACGTGTCATCATATACTTCCTTCTGACTCGGCACTGCTGGAAACATTTAGTGCAGACAGGCCGGATCAAGTTATCAAATTTGATCTTCGTCAGTGTTTATAAGAGATTTTATTGCGGTAATTTTTCCCGGCTAGGAATAATATTTAACCTCGCAAATCTAGACATCAGCGACGAGGTCATACACAAGCTAGGAATGGTATATTTATGTAATGTCAGCGTAAAT
>WNWK01000052.1:382500-390000 GCA_009830355.1 Cherax destructor
TTTAAACGTACAAGACAAATTTTAGAAAGAACTTAATTTTAAATGAGTTTTTGCTAATTGACCAGTTTTACCTATTCGGCAAGATATTAAATATATATAATATATATATATATATATATATATATATATATATATATATATATATATATATATATATATATATAATGGGGTTACCAACAAACCCCTGGATGTCTTCAAGAGAGAACTCTACAATTTCGTCAGATCAGTTCCTGATCAGCCGAGCTATGGTGCGTATTTTGGGGCTGCGAGCATCAATAACCTGGTCGATCAAGCCAGCAACCTGGTCTGGGACCGGGCAGTGGGAGTGGTGACCTCAGGTAATCATTATTTCCTTACATCCACACCAATATTCTGGTGGCCACCACGACAACAATATTCTGGTGGCCACCACAACAACAATATTCTGGTGGCCACCACAACAATATTCTGGTGGCCACCACAACAATATTCTGGTGGCCACCACAACAATATTCTGGTGGCCACACACATATCTGGTGGCCACCACACAATATTCTGGTGGCCACCACAACAATATTCTGGTGGCCACCACAACAATATTCTGGTGGCCACCACAACAATATTCTGGTGGCCACCACAACAATATTCTGGTGGCCACCACAACAATATTCTGGTGGCCACCACAACAATATTCTGGTGGACACCACAACAATATTCTGGTGGCCACCACAACAATATTCTGGTGGCCACCACAACAATATACAGGTGGCCACCACAACAATATACAGGTGGCCACCACAACAATATACAGGTGGCCATCACAGCAATATACCGGAGGCCACAACAGCAATATACCGGTGGCCACCACAACAATATTCTGGTGGCCATCACAACAATATACCAGTGGCCATCACAGCAATATACCGGTGCCACAACAGCAATATACCGGTGGCCACAACAGCAATATACCGGTGGCCACAACAGCAATATACCGGTGGCCATGATATACCGGTGGCCACAACAATATACTGAAGGATGTCCCTTGCAAGATCTTACCCACTGCACCTCTGTCAAAGGGAATCTTTCTGTTTATATTCTAGTCACTCCTCCTTCCCTCCCTCCTTCCTTCCCTCCCCTTTACCCTCCCTCGCCTTTACCCTCCATCCTTCCTTCCCTCCCTTATTCGTCACCCGTCTCTTAGGGTTGCCCCTTTCTTTGCTCCCACTACATCTAGTCCAACTTCCCCTTCTTCCTTTTCATTTATTCTCCCTTCCCCCCGTGTCCCTCTCCCTGCCCTTCATCCTCCTTCACACTGGCACCTTGCTCCCTCAGTGTAACTATCGTAGGGAGTAAGGCAGCATCACACTGCGGCTCTTCCCAGGATCTTAATAAATAAAAAAATATCACTATTACCCTCTTTGCTATGTCTCTATTCCATCCCTCTATCCCTTACCTCTCTCTTCGTCCCTCCCTCCATCTCTCTCTCTCTCTCTCACTTCCCTCCCTCCATTCCTCTCGTCGCTTCCCATTCCTCCAATCCGAATGTTCGCAAAATATTATTTAACTCCTGGAGGAGTTAGGCCAAAGACTCGTTTGGGAAACCTCAGCATCACAGAGCAGTTAGTTTACTGCTCCGTCGTTTGAGTAACGCTACGTCTACGGTAACGCATTATGACGTAACACTTTTTTTTTAAATGAGTCCCACTGGCAACACTTGAGTATTTTACTGTCCACCATTTGTCATCAACAACAACAAACAAACCCCTGGCTGTCTTCAAGCAGGCACTGGACAGGCACCTAAAGTCGGTACCTGACCAGCCAGGCTGTGGTTCGTACGTTGGACTGCGTGCGGCCAGCAGTAACAGCCTGGTTGATCAGGCTCTGATCCAAGATGAGGCCTGGTCACAGACAGGGCCGCAGGGGCGTTGACCCCTGGAACTCTCTCCAGGTATACGTTTAGTAGGCTTCGTCAGTCATATACAGAGGTGACAGTTATACTGGAGACTCCTCCTGATCTTCACCATTCTGCTTTGTATTGGACTGATGAAGCCACTGTGGGGGCGAAACGTTTCCACAACACATACACCCAAGTGTTTCTCATGTGTCTAATTCATCAACGTGTCGGTTCTCTGAACCATTTATCCACAGTATGATAAAAGATGTACCATAGCAGCGTCTGGGGCCGTGGGATGAGACAGTAAGGGTCATAGTTGGTGCCGCTGATACAAACATGTCACAGAAGTGCTCTTTGTAAATTAACACGTCTTAGTTTTCACCTTGTTGGTTCTGTATACCATTAAGACATGACATGTCTCATAGTCACGTCTTTACACTGGGATAAGACGTGAGTGAAAAGGAATTTCTTCCTGAAAAATTAGTTACCAGACAATTTTTACATTTATTTCAACCTTAGCCTACGTAAAGTTTTGAGTAAAGGGAGAAGCGCTAAATCAGTAGGATTATACAGCGCCTGTGTGTGTTTGGGGGAGGGAGTTGGAGGGTATTCAGGCTTAATTCAGGGAACTGGAGCACAGATCCAGTTCCTTAGATCAAGAGCCCCTCACCAAGGAACATCCCTGGAGGGAAGACCGTCTATAACACGGTTGTCTCAGCGGCACCAAAGTGATCTTAGGAATTAAACCAGTAAATGTAGTGTAAATGCTTGTAAATAATACACTACGAAGGTTCTAATTGCATTTACAGAACTTGGTTAGCTCACTATATACTTTCGCTAACATAATGTAAAGAATAGAGAGAGAGAGAGAGAGAGAGAGAGAGAGAGAGAGAGAGAGAGAATATTTTTTAATTGCTTGACTTTTTGGCTTAAACAGCAACGCTCTTTTTGCCGAATAAGACAAGCGAAAATTTGTGTATGCAATAATTTCGCAAAAATAATTTTGAACCTAACGACAAAAATATATTTCATTGTGTTTGTGTATTAAAATATTATAAATTTGTATAAAATATATTTAGTTTGATTAGTCTAAATTAAATTGTGCTTGTTATAATAAGGTTAAGTAAGTTTCCTAAGGTTATTTTGGTATAAAATTATTAATTTTTATATTAACATAAATGAAAATTATATATATCTTTAAATGTATAAGAGAATTTTTTTAGAAATGACTTAATTTTTACGAGTTCTTGCTACTTGACCAGTTTTACCAATTCGGCACGACATTTATATATATATATATATATATATATATATATATATATATATATATATATATCGTAACCTTTTAAGCAGAATTGCATGGCTCGTACGTGTTTAGTGCGTCCCCGTTAATAAGACGAGTATAATGAAAAAAAACTTAAGTCCCATTCAGTGCCACTCTTATCGCCCCCAGTTGTTCTTCCTCCCCAGTTCTTCTCCCTCCCCAGTTCTTCCTCCTCCCCAGTTCTCCCTCCCAGCTGTTCTTCCTCCCAGCTGTTCTTCCTCCCAGCTGTTCTTCCTCCCAGCTGTTCTTCCTCCCAGCTGTTCTTCCTCCCAGCTGTTCTTCCTCCCAGCTGTTCTTCCTCCTCAGTTCCTCCTCCTCAGTTCTTCCTCCTCAGTTCTTCCTCCCCAGTTCTTCATTCCCTGCTGTTTTCCTCCTCCCCAGTTCTTACTTCCAAGCTGTTTTTCCTCCCCAGCTGTTCTTCCTCCCATCTGCCCTCCCTCCCCAGCTTCCTCTTCCATCCTCAATCTATTTTTCTTCAGAAAATTTCCCTTTCCATCTCAAAATTAATTAAGAGGTAACTAATGTTACGCAAATTTCTAGGCGTATCTTAAGTTAGGTTAATTTAGCTGTATTATGGAATTGTTTAGCTGTGTTAACTTAGATCTGCTTAATTTAGGTTGCAAAGTTAATTCTGGTAAAAAAAAAAGTATTAAAAATAGACATGAGAAAATGAGTCATAGTTATAACAAAACCAAAAGGTTTAATAATAATAATAATTATTATTATAATAATAATATTAATAGTAATAATATTAGTAGTAATAATAATAATATTAATAGTAATAATAATAATAATATTAATAGTAATAATAATAATAATATTAATAGTAATAATAATAATAATATTAATAGTAATAATAATAATAATATAAATAGTAATAATAATAATATTAATAGTAGTAATAATAACAAAATTTATTACTTTATTACTAAACATTGATTTATTAAAATTATTATTATTGTTTTCAAGCCATATAGGAGTAAAGACACGTGCTGCCAGCTGGTGACAACATTTATCACTAACGCGCTGGAATACGAAAACGTCGGACATTTTCCCTCCCCAGCAGCCCCCCAAGACAGCTGGGTCGATGGCTGGGATAGAACGAAGGCCGTCCCTAGCGCTTCCCAGCGCAACACGGGAGAGGAATAACAAGGAATCTCAGACGGCTCTTTGCCCTATGCTGGATTGCTTTATTAATTTTAAAAGCCATAACATCCTTAAGATTTATGACTAAAATTATTTATGTATTTTATTAACACTATTTATTAGACAGGAAAAGTGTGTTTCTCTGTTTATATATATATATATATATATATATATATATATATATATATATATATATATATATATATATATATATATATATATATATATATATATATGTCGTGCCGAATAGGTAAAAACTGGTTATCAAGTTACCAAGAACTCATTTAAAATTAAGTCCTTTCTAAAATTTTCTCTTATACGTTTAAAGATATATATTTTTCATTTATGTTAATGTAAAAATTAATTATTTTGTTCAAAAAGAACCTTAGAAAACTTACCTAACCTTATTATAACAAGCGCAATTTAATTTAGCCTAATCCAACTAAATATATTTTAGATAAGTTTACAATAATTTAATAATAAACAAACACAATTAAATTTTTTTTTTTCGTTAGGTTCAGAATGATTTTTGCCAAATTATTGCATACACAAATTTTCGCTTGCCGTATTCGGCAAGAAGAGCGTTGCTATTTAAGCTAAATTCGCAAGTAGTTCAGCAGTTCATTGGTGCAAGTAATCATGTTGAAGAGAGGCTCTTGATCAATGGACCTGGAGCTCCCTATCCTTCCCTATCATTCCTGTATGATTCTGACCACTTTAGCATTTTTACCATGAGTAATAATAATAATTATTGCTGTCTTATAGTCATCAACCATCATCAATATTGTAAATAATATGCTCCGGGTTGATGTATTTGATGGGTCTGCTGAGGTGTTACGGGGCGCCGCGCCCCCGCGCCCCGGTCTCAAACCCTGACTCATAAATGGGAAACGATATAAAGATATCAATACGAACTATTAAAAAAAATCACTCAGGAATACAGAAAAAGTAAGCCTATTTTGAACTGTCAGTACAAGTTTGTGAAAGTTATCTAGCATAATTACGCACACTCTTAATTCAGAAACACAATACTCCTGCCAGAGTGCAAAACATTTAACAGGCTTCCATTTCCTCCTGTTTGCCCATATTTCACGGATTTTTTTTTTTGAGCCTCGTTTCGAACGCATGAGAACAAGATGCTTCCAAGTTTCGCTCACCAGTTTAGCTACAGTAGTTCATAGATGCGAATCACAACAGCCTGGTGGATCATGAGCTCGAGCCAGTCGCTTCACCAGACCTTTTAACAAGTTTAGGTAAAAAAACAAATAATTAGATTTAGAGATAAATTAAACTTTCTTCTACATTACTTATTCTAAATTTCTACAATGGCATCATTCTAAATTAATGAAACGTCATGCTCAAAATATCTAAAACGACTTGACATGTCTAAATGTCTAAACTAATATTATCAAAAACAGGGCCATGGGCGATTAAACACCTGGAGGGTTTAAATTTTTTATTTTTTGGGGTAAGGCCCATAGGCCTAGCAGCTGCACGAGGGTCATTATGACATCCGTGTTGATTGTATATCACGAAGCGCTAAACTCGTAAGGGAAAGACGGGGGAGGGGTCTTTTAGAGCGAAACGTAGTGGAGGCGGAGTCATTCTCCTGGTAACCGTGGTCAGATCTCTGTTTATGCCGTTAGTAACTGCCATTAAGGCCGACGAAACAGCCCAAGTCTTCAGTTTGACAACGTTTCGGTCAGCGAAACGTTGCCTTCTCCAGTGGGTGTGTCTTGCACCTGCGTTAGGGTAATCAAGACCGCTATCACCTGTACACGACCAAGATTATTTTAATCTTTCATACACGAATTAAACTCTGTGTATACATACAGAAATGCTCACATTGTGGTGTGTATACACAGAAATACACACATTGTGGTGTGTATACACTGAGAAATACACACATTGTGGTGTGTATACACTGAGAAATACACACATTGTGGTGTGTATACACTGAGAAATACACACATTGTGGTGTGTATACACAGAGAAATACACACATTGTGGTGTGTATACACTGAGAAATACACACATTGTGGTGTGTATACACTGAGAAATACACACATTGTGGTGTGTATACACTGAGAAATACACACATTGTGGTGTGTATACACTGAGAAATACACACATTGTGGTGTATACACTGAGAAATACACACATTGTGGTGTGTATACACTGAGAAATACACACATTGTGGTGTGTATACACTGAGAAATGCTCACATTGTGGTGTGTATACACTGAGAAATGCTCACATTGTGGTGTGTATACACTGAGAAATGCTCACATTGTGGTGTGTATACGCTGAGGAAATGCACATATCTCGGTGCACACACATACACACCTGCTGCCTACTTTATTCACACACAAACACCTACTGCCTAGTTTATGCACAAACACAAACACCTACTGCCTAGTTTATGCACAAACACAAACACCTACTGCCTAGTTTATGCACAAACACAAACACCTACTGCCTAGTTTATGCACAAACACAAACACCTACTACCTAGTTTATGCACAAACACAAGAAAAATTTCTACAGCCTATTGTGTTTTTGGCAAAGGGTAACCAAGACATTGATGTATATACATAGAGAATACCGAGATATATAAATCACGGTATATATATATATATATATATATATATTGTGTGTGTGTGTGTGTGTGTGTGTGTGTGTGTGTGTGTGTGTGTGTGTGTGTGTGTGTGTGTGTGTGTGTGTGTGTGTGTCGAATTGGTAAAACTGGTCAATTAGCAAGAACTCATTTAAAATTAAGTCTTTTCTAAAATTCTCTTATACGTTTAAAGATATATATTTTTAATTTATGTTAATATAAAAATTAATAATTTTGTACCAAAAAGAACCTTAGAAAACTTACCTAACCTTATTATAACAAGCGCAATTTAATTTAGCCTAATCCAATATATTTTAGGTAAGTTTACAGTAATTTAATAAACAAACAGAATGAAATATATTTTTTTCGTTAGATTCAGAATGATTTTCGCGAAATTACTGCATACACAAATTTTCACTTGCCCTATTTGGCAAGAACTGCGTTGCTATTTAACAATTCGCAAACAGGCGAAATTATTTACTAACATTGTCTCCACGTCCACAGCAGGACTCGAACCCGCAAACTCTGTATCAGAGTAAC
>WNWK01000052.1:395000-440000 GCA_009830355.1 Cherax destructor
ATTCAACAATGTATTTATGTAGTGTAATGTTACATACGTAACATTATGTTAGATATGTAACATTATGTTAGATATGTTAGATATGTAACATTATGTTAGATATGTTACATATGTAACATTATGTTAGATATGTTACATAGTGGGTAAGATTTGGATAGTTTAGGTTAGGATTGTTCACCTTTGGATAGTTTAGGTTAGGATTGTTCACCTTTGGATAGTTTAGGTTAGGATTGTTCACCTTTGGATAGTTTAGGTTAGGATTGTTCACCTTTGGATAGTTTAGGTTAGGGAAGAATAGCTTAGTTTGCGTTATCTCAGGTTAGTTAAAGTTAGGTTAAGTTAGGGTTAGTTAAGGTTAGGTTAGATAGGCGATACGCCATATACGTGTCATACGCATCTCAAAAGCACGTCATACACACATGATACGCACGACGTACACACATGATACGCACGTCATACATACAGACGTAATAGACACATCATACACACCTCATACTCATATCGTGCGTCCTTCAAATGCATACCATACGCCACACACACAAACGCAGGTCATACGCATGTCATAAGAATCCAATGCAAGCTCCACACTCGTTCACACGATACACAAGCGTCATACACACCATACACCACAAAAACCTTCACCAGTAACGCTGTATATTATTACTCAATCTTGTAAACAAAATAATTACGCTTTTTTGGCGTCACAGACGCCAAACATATATACAGATTTTTTTTTAAATGATGTTCAGAAGAAAATAAAAATGGCGATTTCGAACACCACCAGCCAATCAGAGAGCTTAGTTCAGCAACCCGTATACCGTCAACCAATCAGAGAACTTCGTTTAGGAAGTCATGCATCATGAACCAATTAGCCAGCCATAGCATAACACTGTATTCCAGACACAGCATAACACTGTATGCCAGACACAGCATAACACTGTATGCCAGACACAGCATAACGCTGTATGCCAGACACAGCATAACGCTGTATGCCAGACACAGCATAACGCTGTATGCCAGACACAGCATAACGCTGTATGCCAGACACAGCATAACGCTGTATGCCAGACACAGCATAACGCTGTATGCCAGACACAGCATAACGCTGTATGCCAGACACAGCATAACGCTGTATGCCAGACACAGCATAACGCTGTATGCCAGACACAGCATAACGCTGTATGCCAGACACAGCATAACGCTGTATTTCCAGACACAGCATAACGCTGTTTGCCAGACACAGCATAACGCTGTATGCCAGACACAGCATAACGCTGTATGCCAGACACAGCATAACGCTGTATGCCAGACACAGCATAACGCTGTATGCCAGACACAGCATAACGCTGTATGCCAGACACAGCATAACACTGTATGCCAGACACAGCATAACTCTGTATGCCAGACACAGCATAACACTGTATGCCAGACACAGCATAACACTGTATGCCAGACACAGCATAACACTGTATGCCAGACACAGCATAACACTGTATGCCAGACACAGCATAACACTGTATGCCAGACCCAACATTGCCAGCAATAACACTGTATGCCAGACACAGCATAACACTGTATGCCAGACACAGCATAACACTGTATGCCAGACACAGCATAACACTGTATGCCAGACACAGCATAACACTGTATGCCAGACACAGCATAACACTGTATGCCAGACACAGCATAACACTGTATGCCAGACACAGCATAACACTGTATGCCAGACACAGCATAACACTGTATGCCAGACACAGCATAACACTGTATGCCAGACACAGCATAACACTGTATGCCAGACACAGCATAACACTGTATGCCAGACACAGCATAACACTGTATGCCAGACACAGCATAACACTGTATGCCAGACACAGCATAACACTGTATGCCAGACACAGCATAACACTGTATGCCAGACACAGCATAACACTGTATGCCAGACACAGCATAACACTGTATGCCAGACACAGCATAACACTGTATGCCAGACACAGCATAACACTGTATGCCAGACACAGCATAACACTGTATGCCAGACACAGCATAACACTGTATGCCAGACACAGCATAACACTGTATGCCAGACACAGCATAACACTGTATGCCAGACACAGCATAACACTGTATGCCAGACACAGCATAACACTGTATGCCAGACACAGCATAACACTGTATGCCAGACACAGCATAACACTGTATGCCAGACACAGCATAACACTGTATGCCAAACAGCATAACACTGTATGCCAAACAGCATAACACTGTATTCCAGACACAGCATAACACTATTCCAAACAGCATAACACTGTATACCAGACACAGCATAACACTGTATACCAGACACAGCATAACACTGTATACCAGACACAGCATAACACTGTATACCAGACACAGCATAACACTGTATACCAGACACAGCATAACACTGTATGCCAGACACAGCATAACACTGTATACCAGACACAGCATAACACTGTATCCAGACACAGCATAACACTGTATGCCAGACACAGCATAACACTGTATGCCAGACACAGCATAACACTGTATGCCAGACACAGCATAACACTGTATGCCAGACACAGCATAACACTGTATGCCAGACACAGCATAACACTGTATGCCAGACACAGCATAACACTGTATGCCAGACACAGCATAACACTGTATGCCAGACACAGCATAACACTGTATACCAGACACAGCATAACACTGTATGCCAGACACAGCATAACACTGATACCAGACACAGCATAACACTGTATCCAGACACAGCATAACACTGTATACCAGACCATCAGAACATAACACTGTATACCAGACACAGCATAACACTGTATACCAGACACAGCATAACACTGTATAGCCAGACACAGCATAACACTGTATCCAGACACAGCATAACACTGTATCCAAACAGCATAACACTGTATACCAGACACAGCATAACACTGTATACCAACACAGCATAACACTGTATACCAGACCAGCATAACACTGTATACCAGACACAGCATAACACTGTATACCAGACACAGCATAACACTGTATACCAGACACAGATAACACTGTATACCAGACACAGCATAACACTGTATACCAGACACAGCATAACACTGTATACCAGACACAGCATAACACTGTATACCAGACACAGCATAACACTGTATACCAGACACAGCATAACACTGTATACCAGACACAGCATAACACTGTATACCAGACACAGCATAACACTGTATACCAGACACAGCATAACACTGTATACCAGACACAGCATAACACTGTATACCAGACACAGCATAACACTGTATACCAGACACAGCATAACACTGTATACCAGACACAGCATAACACTGTATACCAGACACAGCATAACACTGTATACCAGACACAGCATAACACTGTATACCAGACACAGCATAACACTATATACCAGACACAGCATAACACTATATACCAGACACAGCATAACACTGTATACCAGACACAGTATAACACTGTATACCAGACACAGTATAACACTGTATACCAGACACAGCATAACACTGTATACCGGACACAGCATAACACTGTATACCAGACACAGCATAACACTGTATACCAGACACAGCATAACACTGTATACCAGACACAGCATAACACTGTATTCCAGACACAGCATAACAGTGTGTGCCAGACACAGCATAACACTGTGCTAGACACCGCATATTAATGCCTCCACGGCTCTTATTTCGTTATATAAGATGAAATTAAAATTTGTCAGGAATCTCCTCTGTTTTACCAGATGCCCCATTTTTATTTCCTGTGTGTACTCACCTATTTGTGGTTGCAGGGTCGAGTCATAGCTCCTGGCCCCCGCCTCTTCACTGATCGCTACTTGGTCCTCTCTCTCCCTGCGCCATGAGCTTTATCAAACCTCTTCTTAAAACAATGTATGGTTCCTGCCTCCACTACGTCGCTTTCTAGGCTATTCCACTTCCTGACAACTCTATGACTGAAGAAATACTTCCTAACATCCCTTTGACTCATAGGAGTCTTCAACTTCCAATTGTGACCCCTTGTTTCTGTGTCCTCTCTCTGGAACATCTTGTCTCTGTCCACCTTATCTATTCCTCGCAGTATTTTATATGTCGTTATCATGTCTCCCCTAACCCTCCTGTCCTCCAGTGTCGTCAGGCCGATTTCCCTTAACCTTTCTTCGAAGGACATTCCCCGTAACTCTGGACTAGTCTTGTTGCAAACCTTTGCACTTTCTCTAATTTCTTGACGTGCTTGACCAGGTGTGGGTTCCAAACTGGTGCTGCATACTCCAATATTAGCGTGTGTGTGTGTGTGTGTGTGTGTGTGTGTGTGTGTGTGTGTGTGTGTGTGTGTGTGTGTGTGTGTTTTATTCCACAATTTTAGCCAATGGTTTTGGCGGAATTTCCAATTTTTAAATGATCATTTTTTTTTACATTTCGTCTCTCGCACTCATTGTACATCAATAATGTAATCATTGTTCTTCAGTAATGACACTGTACATCAGTGTCATCATTGTACATCAATGACATCTTTGTACTTCAATAATGACAATGTACATCAACTTCGTTGTACATAAATAATGACATCATTTTACATCAATAATGGCATCATTGTTCATCAATGTCTTCATTGTACTTCAATAATGTATCACTGTACATCAATGGCATAATATTCATCAATAATGGCATCATTGTACATTAATAATGCCATCAGTGTACATCAATAATGCCATCAGCGTACAACAATAATGCCATCAGTGTACATCAATAATGTCATCATTATACTTAAAAATGGCATCATTATACATCAATAATTTCATCACAGTACATCAGTGGCACCATTGGTCATCAATAATGGCATCATTGTTCATCAATAATAGCATCATCGTTTATTAATAATGCTATCATTGTTCATCAATAATGTTATCATTGTACATCAATTACGTCATCAATGTATTTCAATAATGGCATCATTATACATGAATGTCATCATTGTTCATCAATTATGTCATCATTGTACATCAATAATGACATTATACATCAATAATAACGTTCTACTTTAATGTCATCATACATCAATGTTATCATTGTTCTTCAATAATGGCATCATTGTACATCAATAATGGCATCATTGTATATTAATAACATTGTACATCAATAATGGCGTCATTGTTCATCAATAATGACATCACTATATCAATGGCATCATTATACATCAATAACAATATTGTGCATCAATATCATTGTATATCAATAATACCACTGTACATAAATAACATTGTACATCAATAACGTCATCACTGTACATCATCACCGCTGCTGCAGCTGACTACAGAAACACATGTGATTGTATATTCTGGAAAATATTTAAATATATTGAAGAGGTGGTTGTATAGTCTGGAATATATCAATGTATAATTTTAGAAGACAGGATTGTATATTTTGGATATATATATATATATATATATATATATATATATATATATATATATATATATATATATATATATATATATATATATATATAGTTTTTTGTTTTTTGAAAAATAGAATTGATTGTATAATTTTTGAAGGTATAATTTCATATTTTTTTTCAAAACGTTATGTTATATGGACTATATTATCTAATGGTTTTATTATAAAATGGATATAATCATATCATTAATTTTTAATGGGTGGGTAAGCCAGCAAAAGGCCTCGGTCAGATGACCAAAAGATCCAGCTGGGGGCATCATATGACTTAAGACCCGCGTCAGGAAACACTTGTCCTGACAAACCTTACCTAAGCACATATTTTTACAAAACGGAGTTGCATATATATATATATATATATATATATATATATATATATATATATATATATATATATATATATATATATATATATATATATATATATATATATAATTAAATTATACAATATTTTTGAAAATACAACTGTATATTGTATATTTCTCAAAATACGACTGTATATATTTGCAAATACAAGTGTATGCGTTTGAAAAATATGATTGCATCTTTTTTTTTTAATATGATCGGTAGTATATATTTTTGAAAAACAAAATTATGGCTATATACTTCTGAAAATAACCTTTATGTGCTGATTATTTACATATTCTTCTGGTCACTGTAAATATGCCTATGTATTCCTCAATATTACTCATCCGCACGTAGCGTTTAGTCTCTTCTCGTTACAGTGTAAACTTTTGGGTAATAAAGTACATTTGTAATAATATGGTAGAATTACCGACATTTAGTCAGCCCCCCAAAAAGCTAATAAGGTTTTGTTAATTCTGTGCAAAGTCTTTACTTCGTAAAATGCCGAGCAAATCTGACCAACAATAGGAACGGAAGAGAGAGAGAGAGAGAGAGAGAGAGAGAGAGAGAGAGAGAGAGAGAGAGAGAGAGAGAGAGAGAGAGAGAGAGAAACTTTTTCAGACTGAGCTATATTAATTAAGCCTTTACTAGACTTTATTCTCTTGTTTGGTTTTCTCATAGCGCTGTCAGAGTGTAACATCAATCAGTTAATTGTGTTTTCTAGAATCAATACACCATAATTTAGGACACTCGTTTTGCCCTTTTTAACCAAAGGAAAATCATGACCCGTGTCCCATACAAATATTCCATGCTTCAGAACGCTAGTGGTGCCCTTCCTGGGAGGAAACATGTAGCTTATTTTTTGGGGGGCACTCTGTATGCTTGGTGCCACTTTCTTGGCACTGTGGGCATGGCAGTGTTGTTAGAAGTTTCGACAGTGAGGGGGGAGGGGTGAAAATGAAACTAACTTTATATGAAAAGCTTCATATATATATTATGCGTATATTACACAATGTTAATTAAATAATACCATGATATACACATCGGTCTGTCCTAGAGGTACACTGATTTTTTTCCATTATACGCACATAGGAAAGTCCTATGCGTACATGAAAACTGTTTTTATTACGTACATAGATTTGTCTATACGTACATAGCTGAAGGCGCATACACTGTCGGCAAGTACACGGGGGCTAGTAGTAGCTCTGCTGAAATCACCGTGGGTTAATAACACACTCACACACACTTGTGGGCGGGCGTGGGCGTCTCACCACCCACGACTACACATGTCTTTACTCAGGGGTGGGCGTGCATGGGCGCCCTACTCTCAAAATGTTCTCTTTGGTTTCACTAGACTTGTGGGAGCGAACCTGCCACCTGCAACCCACGAGAGCACTATCGCCCATGCCCGTCACCCACTGTTAGTGGGCAGTGGGGCGCGCCTGGCTGGTCCTCA
Organism: Cherax destructor; assembly: GCA_009830355.1. Lineage (NCBI taxonomy): Eukaryota > Metazoa > Arthropoda > Malacostraca > Decapoda > Parastacidae > Cherax > Cherax destructor. The sequence continues at coordinate 402,300 of WNWK01000052.1, forward strand.
GAACGTACTGACGGAGCTTTAATACTTGGCAGTGTCGTCATAGTACGTGGGGTACTTGTAGGAGGCGCGGAAGCCTAGCTGACAGGAAGGGTTCGTCAGGAGCCGCTGGGATTCGAACATGTCCCGCACGTTCGGGAAGCCGCTGTCACCGCCGGCGCCGCCTGCGGTCGTCTCCAGAGGCTGCGTGTACCACGAGCTATGGGATCGGGAATAAGCTGCCGCCGCCGCCGCCGCTTGCATGGTCATGCCGCCAACCACGGGGCTGCTGCCGTTCATGGCGGCGCTGCCGCACGCGGTCATGTCGTCAGCGGCGGCCGCCGGGAAGACTGACGGAGCCCTGGCGTCGGTGTACTGACAGTAACCCATGGTGTCATAGTACATGTTAGAACGGTACTGCTGCTGCTGCTGAGCCTCCGTCAGCAGTGCTCCTGGGCTGGCCTCCCGTCCTACCACCTCCCGCGACCCCGGCACCAGGGAGTCCACGCTGAAGGAGGAACCTACCTCCAGATAAGACCCCTCGTGGCCTCCGCCGCTTGCTGAGGAGGTGGGCAGGTTGTTGGAGGTCAGGTGTCCGTGGGCGTGTAAGGGCGGAGTGTGGTTGTGTAGGGGCGGCGTGTGGGTGTGGGCGTGCAAGGGTGGCGTGTGGGCGGCAGCCTTCACCTCAGGAAGGCAGGCTGCTGGGAGGTCTGGGGAGTCCTGAGGCTCTGTCTTGGGCTGACAGAGGGGTGAGATAGGGGTGCCGCCCCCCACCTGCACCCCTCCCCTTCCTGCTGACCTGGTACCACAGACCGAGGCTGCGGGTGCTGCTGCTGCCCAGGTCCAGGCTGCTGCGGCTGTTGAGCTGCTTGTGGCTGCTGCTGCGGCTGCTGCGGGAGCCCCACGGCAGTGCCATCAGGCTGCTGCGGTCGCTGGTCCTCAGCGCCCGTAGGCGTGTGTTGCTGCTGCTGTTCTTGCTGCCTCTTGAGGACATCTTCCTTCTCGCGAGTGACGTTGGCATCCTTCTTCTTGAAGCGCTTCCGGCGGCGTAAGTAAGAGCCATTGTCGAACATATTGCGCGCCTCAGGGTCCAGTGTCCAGTACGAGCCCTTCCCAGGCTTCTTGTCGTCTCTGGGAATCTTGACGAAGCACTCGTTGAGGCTCAGGTTATGCCTGATAGAGTTCTGCCAGCCCTGCTTGTTTTCCCGGTAGTAGGGAAACCTCTCCATAATAAACTGGTAGATGCCGTTGAGAGTGACACGTTGATCCGGGTTGTTTTGGATGGCCATAGTAATGAGGGCAATGTATGAGTAGGGCGGCTTCACCATGTCCTTGGGAGGAGGGTGCTGCTGGGGGTTATAACCGTAGGGGTGGTAACGCCCCATAGCACTGTAGCCGTCGTAGCAGTAGGCGTTAGGAGCCATGGTGGACATCTGCTGCAGCGCCGCCGGCGGGTAGGTGGCGGCCGCATGGCGGTAGTAGGACTGTTGGTCGCCAAAAAGGGTATGCATCTTCACAGGGTAAGCTGACCATTGATCACACATGGCTACACAGCATTCTGGGGCCTACCTCGCGCTGAGGTAGACTCGGGGATGTCCTCTTAGACACGGGTAGAGGCGGTGGCGGCCAGGACGGATGGAGGGCGGTGGCGAGGATGCCGTTGAGAACGGCGGTGCAGACAATGAAGACAGCGCCGCCACCCAGCACCGCCAGTCACCACCAACACATACAAGCACACACTTCCCGATTATTTTCACTGCACCACCAGCTACAGCACCACCAGCTACAGCACCACCAGCTATAGCACCACCAGCTATACACTAGTCAGCAGACACTCACTACCACGACTCTTTATTGTCAAGTTAGCGGAAGTGTGCGGGCGGAGGTGGGCGGCAGGAAGCGGGTAGACGGGCGTGCCGGCAGTCCTTACCACGGGCGTGGGCACCCGTGGGCGCCGTCTACCAGGTGTAATCCCGTCTTTTCCGTCGACTTTGACTGTCTCAAGTCACTGGGGTCGCCAAGGTTCCGTATACAAATCAGAGCACTCTTGTTATCTTTCTCGAGGGCAAAATTCTTGGCTCGTGGCTTGATTAAAATTGTGAAAACACATCGACAGTCTTTTTCTTATGATTCGGACAATGGTAAAGCAAACAGTGCTGTTGCTACTCCAAACACCGCGAGAATTAGTCGTGGCTACTAAGTCAACAAACGGCCGCCACCGCACCGAGTTACTCTCTGGTTCCGCTCCAAAGGCCGACTGAACTATCTTAAAGTCTAGGAAAATTTACTTTAAGCCAACAGTTTAATCCTTCGCCATGTTATATTTAGGCTCCGCCTACGAGCGTCTGGTCCAATCAGCGCGCAGCGCTGCCACCCTCCTACCAGTAATTGGCCGCCTATTGTTGGCGGTGGCCAACTAGAACTCGGTTTTGCTGAGTTATGAGTGGAGGCTCCGCCCGTTGATACCACATGATTGGTAACTCAGGGGGAGCAAATTACTGGGTCCTGCCCCTCGCAATTTTCCCCCTTTAATCTGAGGGGACAATTCCCAAGTCTCAGAGGGTAATTTGGTGCCAACACTTCTAACCCCTCTGCCCGGGATGATAATCCAGCCTAAAGAGATTAGCTGGAGCTCAATAAAAGTTATCCAAACAGTGGCTGGGGGAGGAAGGGGCGGCAGGGGGAAGGAAGGGGAGGGGAGACTGAGAAAACACACCGGGCACCAAAACAGGTTTACACTGCGGTTTTAACAAATCCGGCGTAATAAACTCCACAGGGGCCAGATGGAAGGGGAGGGGGGCTAACGGAAGACCCTCACCATGATCACATCCAGTCTTGAACTAGTGGGCGTGCTGGGTGGGCTGTGGGCGGCCCACCGCCTCACTACACCTCCTGGAAATCTTGGCGAAAAGAAAGTTTTGGAATCCATCGGGAAACGCAAGAGCTCTTGAAAAAAAAAAAAAAGAGGGGGAATCAGGTCGTTAAACTCCCGGATCGAAATAGCTGACAGGTCGAAGGAGTCTTCAGTGGACGGAAAGAGTCGGAGATATTCTGTCCAAAAAATAGGCAGAGTAGCTCCGTAAATATAGTGTTCCAGCGGACGGCTATGATGGAGGACGCTCCGCCCATTCCAGCCAGCCTCTTGCCCGACCCACAGCTCTCATGCCAGGTGACGCTTGCCGGGGAAGCCGCGACGCCTGCCGCTTGCTTCCTCCTTCCCGCCGCACGCCTCCTTCAACATCTCGCCAGTCTTGTCCCACCTTCAGTCTGCCTCCTGCCGCCTGCGATCTCCAGTCTGCCTCCTGCCACTTGCAGCTAAGTCGCTTGCCGTCTGCATCTTCCCCCCCTGCCGCTTGCTTCCTGCTGCTTCTAATCTGTCGCCTTCCGCCTGCCATCTATCTCCTCAGGTTTGTAGTCTCAGCAGTAGATCTTGCGTTGAATGTTATATTATATATATATATATATATATATATATATATATATATATATATATATATATATATATATATATATATATATATATATATATAATAATAAACTAATTACTGTATTCCCATTCTGTATTTGGGAAAAAATTGGAGATTGGTTAAGACATCAACTTGAAAAGGTTTGCAATTTTATTACTTCTCGGATAAAAGTAAAGTGTAATGCTGTGCATTATTAGGCGATAGGTCATGATGATGCACTACTCTTAAAATTATTTTATTATTATTATTATTGCTCGCATCCTCATATTTCTTGTGTTTTTCTTTATATATATATATATATATATATATATATATAAAATATATATATATATATATATATATATATATATATATATATATATATATAATGTCGTGCCTAATAGGTAAAACTGGTCAATTAGCAAGAACTCATTTAAAATTAAGTCCTTTCTAAAATTTTCTCTTATACGATTAGAGATATATTTTTTTCATTTATATTAATGTAAAAAATTATAATTTTGTACCAAGATAAACTTAGAAAACTTACCTAACCTTATTATAACAAGCGCAATTTAATTTAGCTTAATCCAACTAAATATATTTTAGATACGTTTACAATAATTAAATAATAAACAAACACAATGAAATATATTTTTTTCGTTAGGTTCAGAATGATTTTTGCGAAATTATTGCATACACAAATTTTCGCTTGTCTTATATGGCAAGAAGAGCGTTGCTATTTAAGCCAAAATAGCAAGTTGTACCTAATCGGCACGACATATATATTCATTTATTTTTTATTTATTAGAGTCTGGGATTGTGGATAAAGTACTGAGTACTCTGATACCGAGTTTGAAGGTTCTAATCCTGCTGTGCACTGAGAGATAGTGTTTGTAAATAATTTCGCCTGTGAGAGAGAGAGAGAGAGAGAGAGAGAGAGAGAGAGAGATAGTGAAGATGGTGGTTGGTTGCAGTGATGGTGGTAATACTGAGGGTTGGTAGTAGTTGTTGTGGTGAGAGCGGTGAACGTTGAGTAGTGGTGGATATAATTGTTTTAGTAGTAGTAGTAGTAGTAGTAGTAGTAGTAGTAGTAGTAGTAGTAGTAGTAGTAATAACAAGTATACCAAACTTTACACCTGAAATATAGGCTTGAAAGATACATTAGCCTATAATTTACACCTGGAAAATTATTGGCCCCAAATCTCCACACTAAAACCATTCCCCACGAAATCAAGACTACGTGTGGCCAGCACCCACAGCCTGGTTGGTCAGGTCATTAACTAGGGGACCTGGTCTCTGGGATTGGGCAAAATGAATCGAAATTATTCCTAAACTACTAGTCTGAATAAGCAAAAGCAGAGCCTAGTAGTAAGCCTGTTACCGTCAGTTACACAGCTAAAGCCTGTACCGTCAGTTAGCACAGCTGTAGTAGCCTGTACCGTCAGTTAGCACAGCTGTAGTAGCCTGTACTCGTCAGTTAAACAGCTGTAGTAGCCTGTACCGTCAGTTAGCACAGCAGTAGCCTGTACCGTCAGTTAGCACAGCTGTAGTAGCCTGTACCGTCAGTTAGCACAGCTGTAGTAGCCTGTACCGTCAGTTAGCACAGCTGTAGTAGCCTGTACCGTCAGTTAGCACAGCTGTAGTAGCCTGTACCGTCAGTTAGCACAGCTGTAGTAGCCTGTACCGTCAGTTAGCACAGCTGTAGTAGCCTGTACCGTCAGTTAGCACAGCTGTAGTAGCCTGTACCGTCAGTTAGCACAGCTGTAGTAGCCTGTACCGTCAGTTAGCACAGCTGTAGTAGCCTGTACCGTCAGTTAGCACAGCTGTAGTAGCCTGTACCGTCAGTTAGCACAGCTGTAGTAGCCTGTACCGTCAGTTAGCACAGCTGTAGTAGCCTGTACCGTCAGTTAGCACAGCTGTAGTAGCCTGTACCGTCAGTTAGCACAGCTGTAGTAGCCTGTACCGTCAGTTAGCACAGCTGTAGTAGCCTGTACCGTCAGTTAGCACAGCTGTAGTAGCCTGTACCGTCAGTTAGCACAGCTGTAGTAGCCTGTACCGTCAGTTAGCACAGCTGTAGTAGCCTGTACCGTCAGTTAGCACAGCTGTAGTAGCCTGTACCGTCAGTTAGCACTGTTGTAGTAGCCTGTACCGTCAGTTAGCACTGTTGTAGTAGCCTGTACCGTCAGCTAGCACTGCTGTAGCAGCCTGTACCGTCAGTTAGCACACTGTAGTAGCCTGTACCGTCAGTTAGCACACTGTAGTAGCCTGTACTGTCAGCTGTAGCACCACTGCAGAGCCTGTATCTGCCTGTAGCACCACTGCAGAGCCTGTATCTGCCTGTAGCACACTGCGAGCCCGCCTGTCAGCTACCACTGCAGCAGCCTGTACTGCCTGTAGCACACTGTAGCAGCCTGTATCTGCATGTAGCACCACTGCAGCAGCCTGTATCTGCCTGTATCACACTGCAGCAGCCTGTATCCTGCCCTAGTAGCACCACTGCAGCAGCCTGTATCTCCTGTAGCACCACTGCAGCAGCCTGTATCTGCTGCACTGCAGCAGCCTGTATCTGCCTGTAGCACCACTGCAGCAGCCTGTATCTGCCTGTAGATGAGCCTGTACCACTGCAGCAGCCTGTATCTTCCTGTAGCACCACTGCAGCAGCCTGTATCTGCCTGTAGCACCACTGCAGCAGCCTGTATCTGCCTGTAGCACCACTGCAGCAGCCTGTATCTGCCTGTAGCACCACTGCAGCAGCCTGTATCTGCCTGTAGCACCACTGCAGCAGCCTGTATCTGCCTGTAGCACCACTGCAGCAGCCTGTATCTGCCTAGCAGCCTTATCGCGACCACTGCAGCAGCCTGTATCTGCCTGTAGCACCACTGCAGCAGCCTGTATCTGCCTGTAGCACCACTGCAGCAGCCTGTATCTGCCTGTAGCACCACTGCAGCAGCCTGTATCTGCCTGTAGCACCACTGCAGCAGCCTGTATCTGCCTGTAGCACCACTGCAGCAGCCTGTATCTGCCTGTAGCACCACTGCAGCAGCCTGTATCTGCCTGTAGCACCACTGCAGCAGCCTGTATCTGCCTGTAGCACCACTGCAGCAGCCTGTATCTGCCTGTAGCACCACTGCAGCAGCCTGTATCTGCCTGTAGCACCACTGCAGCAGCCTGTATCTGCCTGTAGCCACTCACCTGCAACGCAGCCTGTATCTGCGTAGCACCACTGCAGCAGCCTGTATCTGCCTGTATGCACCACTGCAGCAGCCTGTATCTGCCTGTAGCACCACTGCAGCAGCCTGTATCTGCCTGTAGCACCACTGCAGCAGCCTGTATCTGCCTGTAGCACCACTGCAGCAGCCTGTATCTGCCTGTAGCACCACTGCAGCAGCCTGTATCTGCCTGTAGCACCACTGCAGCAGCCTGTATCTGCCTGTAGCACCACTGCAGCAGCCTGTATCTGCCTGTAGCACCACTGCAGCAGCCTGTATCTGCCTGTAGCACCACTGAGCAGACTCTGTAGACAGCCTGTATCTGCCTGCAGCACCACTGCAGCAGCCTGTATCTGCCTGTAGCACCACTGCAGCAGCCTGTATCTGCCTGTAGCACCACTGCAGCAGCCTGTATCTGCCTGTAGCACCACTGCAGCAGCCTGTATCTGCCTGTAGCACCACTGCAGCAGCCTGTATCTGCATGTAGCACCACTGAAGCAGCCTGTATCTGCCTGTAGCGCCACTGCAGAAGCCTGTATCTACCTGTAACACCAATACAGCAGCCCGTATCTGCCTTTAGCACAAATGTAGCAGATATATCTGCCTGTAGCACCACTACAGCAACATCATGGATACCAATGTAAACACCAGTGTATTTTATTATATTTTATTATATAATTGCTAGGGATCACTGTCGTATCAGTCATCGTTACTGGGCCATCTCTCACCATCCTCCGCCCACTCTCTCAACCCACCGGCATGCCATATTGCAACAGCCCCTTGATGCACTATGTTGCTAGTATGTGAACCACATAGCACATTAACTCGTTGTACAGGAGCACATAGCACACTAACCTGTTGTACAAGAGCTCAGGCGAGGAGCTTAGCTCACTGCTCACCTGCGACTGGCCGATGTGCCGTGTAGCGCTTGTTAATAACGTTGTTGTTGTTGTGTGTTTAGCTGAGAAGCTGGGAGGGTTATGGTGACGGGTTATGGTGACGGATGATGCAGGGGCAATGATGGAGGCGTTAGCGATACCTGACTTTTAGAGGATAAAATGGCCCCACATCAGCATAATAATAATAATATCTTTATTTCTACAAATACATGTACAAGGTATACAGGCCTAGCTGACATCAATGGCATACTACTATTTAGAAAGTCCCTTGTTATGCTGAGTATTTCGGGCAAGTTAGGTCAATTTTGTCCCCAGGATGCGACCCACACCAGTCGACTAGTACCCAGGTGCCTATTTTACTGCTAAGTGAACAGGGACATCAGGTGTCTTAAGGAAACATGTCCTATTGTTTTCCAGCCGTACCGAGGATTCGAACCCCGGACCTCAGTGTGTGAGCCGAGTGCGCTAGCGATCGGGTTACGGTATATAGCGAAAAGTTACGCCAGGCAAAACGAGCTTTCACGTTTCGCTCATTTCAGTTCACCTCATCTTTGCCTATAATTTTCCTTCTCTGCCCCAGCAAAAGCTTTCCTTCTCTGCCCCAGCGAAAGCTTTCCTTCTCTGCCCCAGCGAAAGCTTTCCTTCTCTGCCCCAGCGAAAGCTTTCCTTCTCTGCCCCAGCAAAAGCTTTCCTTCTCTGCCCCAGCAAAAGCTTTCCTTCTCTGCCCCAGCGAAAGCTTTCCTTCTCTGCCCCAGCGAAAGCTTTCCTTCTCTGTTGTCGGAAGAACGACATTTCAAACCACTTTTGGCATAAGCTTTGATATACCTGCAATGGATTTCGAGAGTTCTACTCCCAGCAGCCCGAACTTGGACCAGGCTTGCCTGGTCACGGCCCTCTTGCTCCTATAAGCGAACTAAATGCAAGAAGAAGACACCTTTATGACCACTTTTTTAAACACTATATTCCCGATGGTCTACTTACTGAAGAATCTAGAAATAGTTATTACAAGAATCTATGTGATATGTCAAAGTATTTTATTAATAAAAATATGGAACTAGAAATTTGCCTGAAATAGAAAATATTATATATATATATATATATATATATATATATATATATATATATATATATATATATATATATATATATATATATATATATATATATATATATATATATATATATAGTGTGTGTATACTAGCTGCTTTCGCGTTCAGGAATACTATAGGGAACACAGTAAACTAGTCACTACCGTCGATAGGATGGATATTGAGTGAACAATAAACTAGCCGCTACCATTCACAGGGCTGACATGAGATGTACAATAAATTATCCACTATCATGCATTGGACTGCATGAGATGCACAGTGAACTAGCCGTTACCATGCATAGGGCTGACTTTAGGTGCACAATAAACTAGCCTTTACCATGCATAGGGCTGACTTTAGGTGCACAATAAACTAGCCTTTACCATGCATAGGGCTGACTTTAGGTGCACAATAAACTAGCCTTTACCATGCATAGGGCTGACTTTATGTGCACAATAAAGATGGCACAGCGTTGATACAAATAAGCTGCACAATATAATAACGAGTATAATGATTGTAAGTGAGGATGAGGGCGATGGTGAAGATAATGATGAGTAGTAACGGAGAAGGAGAAAGGGAGGGGGATGAGGAAAGGGGGGATTGGGAAGGTAGGAAGAGGGATTGGGAAGAAGGGGATTGGGTAAGGGAGGGGAAGGGGGATGTTTGACAGAGGGGAAGGGGTATGTTCGACTGTCGACACCAGTGATTCCAATGGAGTGTTTATTAGTCTCACACACACACACACACACACACACACACACACACACACACACACAGGGTGAAAGAAGAGGAATATCTATATGTTAATATCTTTTTAAGGATTATGTTTCATTTTTAATATATGTATCATAAATATTTTAATAATAATAATAATATATATAAATAAAAATATATAAAAATATAATAAAAATAATAGTAATATGTAATAATAATAATAATAATAATAATAATAATAATAATAATAATAATAATAATAATAATAATAATAATAATAATAATAATAATAATAATAATAATAATTTTATTATTATACTGAATTTTCATGTAACTGATGCAGACAATTAGAAGCCAAGTTACTCTTATATTTTATGGTCAATACGCCTCCGTAGTCATAATACATGCGCCTCCATAGAACTAATACATGCGCCTCCACATGGTTAGTGTATGGTGCACACTATACCTATCCTGTTAACGGTAGCTGTGTACTGTGCATCCCTGTATCTATCCTCAGGAGAGCTACTCTCCATAGGATAGTTAATTGCGCATTCTCATTTACATTACGCAGGCGATACCGGCTAGTTATTGTACACCGTTAGGCGTCCCATGGACGGTAGCTGAAGAGTCTATACATAGACATAAGAGCAGAAACGAGGCCCTGAATAGGCTAACTGTAGTGTAGATATATTTTTTCTAGTTAGTAATTTATACAACATTAAGTTTGAAGCAAATTTTAGATTTTTTCCTAAAATTTCGGGCATTCTTTTTAATAATATTCCCTGACATATCGCGTAGGTTATTGTACTATTCATATCTATATTTATCATTAAGTGAACGGTCAAGCACAAAATGTTCATGACACTGAACAGAAGGCTGACTACATACTGTCAGACGTTGTTGTAGTCAAGTCTGAGTCTGGCTCCTACAACGCTAGTCAGTCTGTTTACATTGCAAGCGTTTTAAAAAAAGACTATATATTTGAATACGTTTCGGTCCTGGGACCTTGATTACTTCTAACTGGGAAGCGATCAAGGTTCCAGGACCGAAATGTTTTCTAATAAATATATCCTAGTGTTTTCTCACGTGTCTTTCTTCAACCACTTGTAAGTACAAATTACCAATGTAAATTACTGTGTAAATGCGCTAGTCTACGTTCATGTTATAGGTGGTTATAGATCTACATAATTGCAAGTTGCTCCGTAAATGTGCTTAAATAGGTTCATGCTATCGTAAGAGGGTTATAAATCTATTCAGATTTCTAAATTCTTTCCTGTGAAATTCAGATTCATCATTTTCCTGTCTTATAATAATAATTTCAGTGATTGACACAGAACAAGGTTATATTCAACTCGTTTTTCAAAGTATACTTTCTTTGGTCACTTTGACAGCCTTAACAAATAGGATTAAGTCAGAGATGAAAAAATATAAGAAATATACAGTGTCTTAATTTAATTCTGATTTTCTTGGATATTTTTTGGGGGTTCTTATTAATATTTGCCTAATGCGTTGATAATGATGTTAGTCCTTATGTCAGCTAAGCGCATTCAGTAACGATACTGAATCTAAGGATCAAGGAGTTAAGCTCATTGTCATAAGTTATCTTTAGTGCCATTAGAATAGCAAACAGTTGAGCTTATCATGTAAGAAGCACAATTGCTAATTCTTACGCCCAGCTCAACAAGGTTCTTATCATTCTTATCTGAGGAAGTGGCAACAAGAGCAGATGCTGCAGCCCTGTCAGTGGACTCTTGTCTGGATCCACCAGCCTGCATAATTTCCAATGTTTTCTTACTAACAGTTAGCGAGAATTTTCTTGTGGGAAGTTGCCATTGCAATTAAAGCAAGTAATCGCTGGTAATAACCTTCTTCGGGGTGCTTTAAGAAACATGATACAATGATATGTGAAGGTTATGGGGGCGTATCATTGCATGTTTTGGTTTTCCATTTGGGTTTAGTTATTTTCTAGCACATGGCAAGCTTTGTGGTAACAGTCTCTTGTCCCTTTCTTAATTATTTTAATGCCAAGTACATTGACTCTGTTCGATAATCCTAACACAATAACAATGGTATACGATACCAAAGAGATGATGAATTTCTCACTTGTGAAACATCGAAGTAACTTTGTTAAGTAAAGGGACACAGATGCAACTTGTGTGATACTTTTTCGTAGTAACGTTTCGCTCTCCAGATGTGTCAAACCGTTACTAACATTAGGAGACAGAGGGTATATATATAGGTACCACGTCAGGTGAAATAGAGGTAGTATTATTAGTAGTAGTAATAATAGTAGTAGTAGTAGTAATAGTAGTAGTAGTAGCAATAGTAGTAGTAATAGTAATAGTAGTAGTAATAGTAGTAATAGTAGTAGTAATAGTAGTAGTAATAGTAGCAATAGTAGTAGTAATAGTAGTATTAATAGTAGTAGTAATAGTAGTAGTAATAGTAGTAGCAGTAGAATAGTAGTAGTAGTGGCAAATTTATTTTGTTGACGTTTCTTCAGTCTTCTGTTTGTGCCCCTTTTATTGTATTGATAAAGCCGCTGGTTTGCGATGCATCTCGAGAATAAAGATAACCAGGTGTTGTCCAGGTCTCTAATTCCTCGTCAGTGTTATCGCTGACACTGGAAATACCCAACTCATGTCTCTTGTTAAGCAGTCTTGCAGTTTCAGGACTCAAGGTGTAATTATGAAGGGTTTTGCTTAGCATTAGCTCCGTGTGTGTACTCACCTAGTTGTGGTTGCAGGGGTCGAGTCACAGCTCCTGGCCCCGCCTCTTCACTGGCCGCTACTGTGTGTGTGTGTGTGTGTGTGTGTGTGTGTGTGTGTGTGTGTGTGTGTGTGTGTGTGTTTGTGTGTGTTTGTGTGTGTGTGTGTGTGTGTGTGTGTGTGTGTGTGTGTGTGTGTGTGTATATACAAAAAATGGGAGTACTGTTTTAGTTAAAAAAAAATCTGAATGAAAATAATAGATTTTCTGTAACTGATATCGTTCACTTCAACTCTTTAATAGATTTCAATATTTTTTTACTGATTTTTTTTTTTAATATTTATAAATATATTGGTAAATAAAAAAAAATGAAATATTTTAGCGCATTGATGCAAATTGTTCCCTAACAAAAAGTGTATTTAATTTAGTTATTTGCATTTAGCTACCATGTGTATTTAAATTCCACACACACACACACACACACACAAGCAAACACACACACACAAGCAAACACACACACACAAGCAAACACACACACACAAGCAAACACACACACATACTAGCATTCAACAGTATGAAAATAACAGATATTTCCGGTCAACTAGACATTTTTTTATTTATTTTTTTTTGCAAAAAATTCTCCTTCAATAACCTCCTCTACTAAGAGTTCACTTGCACTAAACCTAATTTTTTAAAATGATGAAATCTACTCTAAACTACTATTCTCAAAACTACTCTTCTACAAATTCTTGAATTACACAATTCATCAGCGTTAAGACGCACAAAACTCTGCCTGTATACATCACTCAGCACGACCAAACTCCAGTATACAGCTTTCACGTGTGCCAAACTGTATGTATACATCGTCGAGATGCATAATTATAACACATGCATAGTAGTCAACTCGGCCAAACACTCCCCACCAACATTCGGTTTCTCTGAACACAATCTCTAATTCTAGAGATGCTGGGCAGAGACGTAATCATCTGGCGCGGATATGGTGTTGACGCGGATATGGTGTTGACGCGGATATGGTGTTGACGCGGATATGGTGTTGACGCGGATATGGTGTTGACGCGGATATGGTGTTGACGCGGATATGGTGTTGACGCGGATATGGTGTTGACGCGGATATGGTGTTGACGCGGATATGGTGTTGACGCGGATGGGAAGATATCATGGTGGTTGCCATGATGACAGCTGGGTGATAAAAGGTGGTCACGATTACAGTGTCACAGCTGGATCAATTTAAGAATAACTCCAAATACCGCAGAAGGGAACAGTTCACAAACAGTAATAATGTTGGTAAACTACCGACAGTAAGTAAAAAGGACACACGACATTTTTTACTGTGGCAACGTTTCGCTCTCCAGGATCTTTGCCAAGCCGTTACAAACAACCACCTAATGCAATGCAACGACGCCGCCTAGTGATTAAAGAACCCAAATTCCGTATAGGTAAATATGCCTTGAATTACCATTAATCGCTATTTCTAACACAATTTAACAGAATAAAGGCAGCTTTATCATCTCTAAAGTATTAACAAGAATTATCATCAAAACAATAAACCCCGCTATCACTTAACTATTACTACCACCTACAACGATTCTATTATCTTGCATCTCACTCTAATACCTATATACCCCTCTGTGTCCTTGTATTGTTTGTAACGGCTTCACATTATTTGCATATGTGTCCATTTACCTAACAATTCACACACAGCCTACAATACCGTGGCTAAAACATTTCGCAAATTAAAGAATAAAAAAGGCACAATACCGTGACTGAGACAAACTTATGACGACGTATCGGTCCGATTTGGACCATTAATGTGACGAGTTATAATTTCGGTTTCTTAAGTGCATGTTATTTGCGTTTATTTCGCAAATTTCTAGAGGAAACGTCGTAGACCATTATGAGATAGCGTGTGGGCATAGTCCAGAACTGAGCGAAACGTTAACTAATTGTTTTCTCCAATTTGTGAGTTAGCTGTGAATGAAAGGATATAACGAAGAATGGAAGATATACAATGACAGAAATTAGTAAACGAAGGTACGATACCAAAAATATTTTGCCGATACTAATATTCCCGATACCTTTATATTTTTATTATTTCGTTAAATTATGAACCTGCAAAATATTAAATATTAAATATTTTACCAACTTGTCTTTATTTATTACCAAGGTTTATACCATTTTACTATGTAAAATATTATAGAACTTAATTCCTCTGAGGTGCCAATGTCATCAATAATTACAGGCGCCTCCAAGAGGACTACAAATTAAAAAAAAAATCTGAATCTACTTAATAATGAAACCGTTGAAGATAAACACAGATAATTTATATAAGTCTGAGAAAAATTTCCGGTTACGTTAAACTTAAAAAAAAAAAAAAAACTCGCAGTTCTGATTATTTAAAACTTTTATTTAAAGTTTTGGAAACTGGAAAAAATATGTAAATTAATAAGCGTAAATTGACAATTATCGTTCAGAACTTGTACAACAAATCTCTCTTTTATTAAACTGAATTAAATGACACATTTACTTCATCTAGTTTTAATTTTGTTTAAACTTTGGAAAAACATTTAAAAAAAAAATAGAACAAAAACATTGTAAAACCTGATATTAAAAATATATAATAAACACATCTCTCTGATAGTTACGATTTGACAAAAAAAAAAATAAACAAGTCATTGAACATCAACATCTCCCTCCAATGTCTCTAATGGTTATAATTATAACCATAATTTTTAAAGGGGTGGACCGGTAAGCCAGTGCAAGGCCTCGGTCAGATGACCAAAAGCTCCAACTTCCTGGCGAACCTAACCTAACCTACTCTCCCCATTTTCGAAAGTTAATCTAGCTTTATGAGGAGAATAGATGTTCCTCCAGTGTTAAACAATCTATCACACACTATTGAAGGGATAGGGGGATATGTGGTTGATAAACCCGGATGGAACATCTGTTATAAATTCTTCCCTCCACTCTCGTGGACTTCCTTCTTCATACGCATCAAGGCAGGTTCCTTGATGCTGGTGAGGAGGGGCTCTTGATCAAGGGAATTGGATCTGTGCTTCAGTTCCCTGAATTAACCCTGAATACTTTCCATCCCCCCCCCCCGCACAGGCCCTGCAGAATCCTACGGGTTTAGCGCTCCCCATGATTATAATAATATTCCTTCTTCAGAACAATAACATCTGTGGCATTCTTAGTCTTAAAGTTCAATTCTTATCTCATATACATTTGTAATATTAATATTTATAGTTTCGGCTGGTATCATCAGCTGTTTCACCGATACCGATATAATTACCCGAAAATCACCAACATCGATATATTACACACACACACACACACACACACACACACACAGAGGAGCTGTGACTCGACCCCTGCAACCACAACTAGGTGAGTACAACACAGTGTTTATGAACTAAAAAACCACTTTCGCTACAACATTAACTCATACATGTGTTAATATATCTCAAATTATCCCAAACAACACAAACACGCGCGGCCCCCCGTTGTTGGATTTCGTTAACGCATTTGTTTGTTGTATAATTCGTTAGAGTTGTGGTTTGTTTGTTCAACCAGTACTAAGCTCCCCAACTTTGTCCTCTTGTAAATAATAGAATTATATTCAGCTCTATGTAATGATTTAGTAACTCATGATCGACATTATATGGAAATTGTTTAATTAATAAATTTGTAATGGGTAACGTTTATTTTTTATTGCGTAATGTAACCTTGAGACCAGCGTTTATATATGTCCACGTCAGTCTATATACATCGAGAAGTGTACATCTCGCGGTGAATATCTAAGGTATGTGTGTCTCTCTCAGTGTATATTTACTGGCAGGTGTGTGTGTATATCTGTGAATGTACCCTAAGAGGTGTGTATCTTCGTGTATGTACACTGAGAGTTGTGTATCTTCGTGTATGTACACTGAGAGTTGTGTATCTTCGTGTATGTACACTGAGAGTTGTGTATCTTCGTGTATGTACACTGAGAGTTGTGTATCTTCGTGTATGTACACTGAGAGTTGTGTATCTTCGTGTATGTACACTGAGAGTTGTGTATCTTCGTGTATGTACACTGAGAGTTGTGTATCTTCGTGTATGTACACTGAGAGTTGTGTATCTTCGTGTATGTACACTGAGAGTTGTGTATCTTCGTGTATGTACACTGAGAGTTGTGTATCTTCGTGTATGTACACTGAGAGTTGTGTATCTCTCGTGCCCAGCATCTGGGCACGATATTAACACGAGCAACTTTCTACCCTCGCACCCTATCCTATACATCACCCATCACACGTTCCTCCCTCACAGATCCTGCCTATCAAATCCCTGCCTAACACCTCCCTCCCACACACCTCCCTCCCTAGCACTTGGTATTAAATACTTTAATATAATCTAGGTCTGTCTGTGTCAAACATTAAAAATAGTATTATAAAAAAAATGTAACTAATGAATTTTAATGTCATAGGAATGCATTTATTATCCTGAGTAGATTTATAACTCGCTACGATAACATGAATGTAGATAAGCACATTTACGGAGCAACTTGCAATGTAAACAGGCTGATGTTGTAGTAGCCAGACGTATTCTTGGTTACTAATACGTCTGGCAGTTTGTCTTATACACAATAATGATGATTAAACAAAATATAACGTACGTATTCAGCTATGTGGTCGATTTCTTGAACACTATGAGCTTATGTGCTTACTTATTGAGGAACGAGGCCTACAATAGCCGATGTAAATTGTCAGAATAATTTGTTAATGAAAAACAAAAATACCAGACATTTTGAGCAAAGTATTCTAAATTTCCTTGTAACAGATGCAATGTTAAATATATATAGAGATGTACGCCTGCTAACCCTTTCAAGAGCCTAGTTCCAGGGCGTTATGTCCTGGGGTTCCTGCGCTACCCTCCACGGGATGGATATCAGGGTGGGTGCACAGATACCTAGTCGCTTTGACGGCACAATTTAATCCGGGATAGGTTGTGGCAATTTCCATGTAATAGTAACTATGCTCTTTTTTTGGAACATGGTTAAGTGCTTAACGATAACCGAATCTTGATAAAGAAATCTGGATACCTGATACTTGCAGCCCAGCAACACTACGTTCCTTTTCTCTCTCTTTTCCTCTATACTCCCTTTCACTTCTCCCCAAATCTCCCTTTCTTCTCCTCCTCTCATCTTTCCTTTTCTTCTTTCCCTCGTATGACCTGAGTCAGGGTCGTCCCGGGTAGTTGGTTCAGTAATGTGTCAACCCGCCTTCTTGGCACTTCCCCTTCCCTCTGGCACATCCCCCTCCTTGCCCCTCTCCTCTGAATGTTCGTAACTCTCACCCTTCCTCTGTATGTTTGTGGCATTAATCTCTGGATGTTCTTAGCACTCTTCCCTTTCCTCCTGAATGTTTTTGGCACCCCCCCTCCTCTCCTATTGGATGTTCCTGGCACTATTGTGCTTCATCTAATCAATCTGTACCCGATGCTTTAACAGATCACATCAACAGTGAACTTACCCTCATTCTTTCAGATTGTAAACACTGGAGGGTCTGTAACAAATACCCCAAGAACTAAGTTTGTTGAATTTCTAAATGAACATGATAATTCTAGAATTGTGGGCACTATTGAGCCATCTCGTGTAAATGTTAGACCTGTACCTGGAATTCACTGTATCATATACGATACATGAGTTTGTTGTAGTTGAGGATCTATCTGATCACTTTCCAAGACTCGCAGCCTTCGATCTTGATCAAGTTTCCTGCAATCAAAGAGCTAAATACAAAACGAGAAAACTTATTTATAACTCAGGTCTTAGCGATAACTACATTAACTGTTTGCATCAATGGTGTAGTAATTACGAGCTCATTGACACAAAATTTAATGGTAATTAAGTTGATATCATAGAGAGCTTGCTCATAGATCAAGGGAATAAATAGGATATGAATCTTCCAGTGTAAATGTCAAAACCCTCATGACTACTAATAACCCACAACTACACATCCACGTGAAGCCACAAGGGCTGGTAAAGTATACTGTAATTGTTATATCTGCCCTGATATAACTGTCTAGTAGCTCTAGGAATAATATTAGGAGAGTAGTAAATAATGACAGTGAATGTCAAGGGAATACACTTGGAAGCTCAAGCAGATCTATGACTCACTATAATACAAACGTAAATAAACATATTTACGGAGCAATCCGCAATGTAAACAGACTTACTGACGCTGCAGTAGCCAGGCTTAGGCTTTGTTGCAAGTACTTCCGGCAGTTTAGCAGACACGTTGATGATCAAACCGAATACAAAATTATGTGGTCAATTTTAAGGTCAACGTCTAGAAAACTATGTGAAAAATTGTCCACTTACTGAAGAATATAAAGATAGACAGCATAACCTATGTGATAGGACAAGGTATCTTATTAATAAGAATAAAACATCAGGCATATTAAGCAAGTATCTTAAATTTGCTTGCAACAGATAAGTTAGTTGTAGATATAAATCCAGATGCACTCCTGTTAACCCTTTTAGGACCTAGTTCCTAGGATCTTTGTGAATCCATATGATCTTGCGCTATCGCCTGTAGGACCCACCTCTAGGACCCGCTTCTAGGACCCGCCTCTAGGGCCCGCCTCTAGGGCCCGCCTCTAGGACCTTCCTCTAGGACCCGCCTCTAGGACCTTCCTCTAGGACCCGCCTCTAGGTAAGACACGCACATGCAGGGGGTCAAAATATTTTCTAATGAAACTTTTCGTCACGAGGGCCGAAATGTACATCTTAATACATACGTGTTTCGTACTTAAGTCAGTCAGTCTCACCAAACCAGGTCCACCAAGGACTTGCCTAGCACAGGCCAGTAGGCCTATTGCCTCCAGTGGGTAAAACATCGTATTAATAAAAGGTTTTTGTTTTTAATTTTTTAAGCATAGACATCAATGTAGGAAAAATACTAATGGATATATTTCCTAGCGTTTATCATTCCATTCATGGGGAAATGATGGGGGGTAAACTCGTAGGGGTAATACAACACCTGGGGAAAAATGGGAGGTATTCAGATTCGATCCGAAGGAAGGGGGGAGGGCAGATCCAATTCCTTATACTAGGTGCTCATCACCGGCTTGAAGGCACCTTGTCGGAGATCTTAAATAACAATGAATCAAACATTAGCAATCATGGGACCCAGAGCTAGGACCTTGGGTGGCTTTAAAAAGAGATTGGACAAATATGAGTGGGAGGGCTGGGTTTGATTTGTGTCGTGAGTACGGGAATAAATTTTTAGGTAGTGGTGGTTTTGATAAGGACCTGCCTTGTATGGGCCAGTAGGCCTTCTGCAGTGTTCCTCCATTCTTATGTTCTTATGTTCTTAACCTACCTCTCTCCTCTCTCTCTCTCTCTCTCTCTCTTCTCTCTCTCTCTCTCTCTCTCTCTCTCTCTCTCTCTCTTCGTTTTTATTATAAGGTATCAGTTAAAACAGTGGAAACTGTGAAATAGAATATGTCTATAAATGTTAATTTTCCACTGGCTGGTGAATTACCAAGTGCGTGTATAGTGTTGCGTGTATTTCCCCGCCCGGCAAAGGTATATTGTATTGGTGGAGGTGTGTGTGGTCTGTTGGAACCTCGCTATGAATAAGCATCAACACGTTGGACACAGCATACACTCTTCTCTACAACGTGAATCCAAAAGAGCATGAAAAATGAAAGTGGAGCTATGTGGCAAATATATATATATATATATATATATATATATATATATATATATATATATATATATATATATATATATATATATATGTCGTGCCGATTAGGTAAAACTGGTCAATTAGCAAGAACTCATCTAAAATTAAGTCCTTTCTAAAATTTTCTCTTATACGTTTAAAGATATATTTTTCATTTATGTTAATGTAATAATTTATAATTTTGTACCAAGAGAAACTTTGAAAACCTACCTAACCTTATTACAACAAGCGCAATTTAATTTAGCCTAACCCAACTAAATATATTTTAGATACGTTAACATTAATTTAATAATAAACAAACACAATGAAATATATTTTTTTCGTTATGTTCAGAATGATTTTGGCGAAATTATTGCATACACAAATTTTCACTTGTCTTATATGGCAAGGTGAGCGTTGCTATTTAAGCCAAAATCGCAAGTTTTACCTAATCGGCACGACATATATATATATGTGTGTGTGTGTGTGTGTGTGTATGAGAGAGAGAGAGAGAGAGAGAGAGAGAGAGAGAGAGAGAGAGAGAGAGAGAGAGAGAGAGAGAAATCTGACAGTATTATTGGCTTTTTCTGTTTTCTTTCAGTCCTGAACAGCAAGTAAATCTTTCAGACTTCTTCTTACATTCATTATACACTCATCTTTACTCTCCTGTGTGTTTCATAATTTTCTATTCATGTTATATTTCCCTTACAATTTAAAGGGCCTGGTCTGAGACCGGGCAGCGAGAGGCGACGATCCTTGAAACTACCACACAGTTGTCACCCATCTAACATCTTTAGCGTGGGGATGTGAACGCTCTCAGGAACAATGGTATATCCCTCGCTGCCAGACGTAAGCCACCGCCTGAGAGTAAGTTGAGATACTGGTTAGAGCAAATTGCCCTTAGCTTCCAGGTCGTGACCCCTCGCGACCCCAGGAAGATGACCACATCCCCCACCACACGTGACTCAAGACAGTACTGACGAGGGAGGGGAAGGAAGTTACGAGGGTCAAGATGAGAAAGGAGGGAGAGGGGGAGAGAGAGAGGGGGAGAGAGGAGAGAGAGGGGAGAGAGGAGGGAGAGGAGAGAGGGGAGAGAGAGGAGGAGAGAGAGAGGGGAGAGAGAGGGAGAGGAGAGAGAGAGAGAGAGAGAGAGAGAGAGAGAGAGAGAGAGAGAGAGAGAGAGAGAGAGAGAGAATGAAGAACAGACTAGTGTGGGAGGAAAGGTGGGTGAGAGAGAAACTACGAGAAACTAAGGTGTGAGGAAGTAAGAAAGAGGGGGGCAAGGAAATAGTTAAATAATGGAAAAGCCGCAAGCAAGAAACATCGAAAGAAATTAACATGATTAAAAAAAAACAGAGATAAATGCCGTATAATGCGATTCTTTATTGACAACGTTTCGCCCACACAGTGGACTTTATGAAGTCACAAACAGTGACTTCATAATACACAAATAACCCGAGGTTAGGAGAAACGCTTATGACGACGTTTCGGACCGACTTGTGTATTGCCTCAGTCACAGTATTGTGCCTTTTTATTCTTTGGTGACTTAATTTATCAAAGTGGGTGGGCGAAACGTTGCCGATAAGGATAGCATCATACGACAGCTATAGTGTGACCACCTTCACTCTCGCTCAGATCCACACACCCCAAACACCCGCTAACACTTGTTAACACTTGTTAACACTTGTTAACACTTGTTAACACTTGTTAACACTTGTTAACACTTGTTAACACTTGTTAACACTTGTTAACACTTGTTAACACTTGTTAACACTTGTTAACACTTGTTAACACTTGTTAACACTTGTTAACACTTGTTAACACTTGTTAACACTTGTTAACACTTGTTAACACTTGTTAACACTTGTTAACACTTGTTAACACCCGCTAACACCCGCTAACACCCGCTAACACCCGCTAACACCCGCTAACACCCGCTAACACTTGCTAACACTTGCTAACACCCGATAATACCCGCGCCAGAATCATGTAGATTGAAGAATGCTTCATAAAATAAATACACAGATACGACGTGATGTATACATGAAGACAAAATAGAGAACACACTTCTGGGACACATACGCAGTGTCAGTAAAAGACTGTACTATTCTGTTTATACCCGTCGGCAGTGCGTTTTCTGTACTTCATTCTCACGTGATGTTGACTCGTGTGTGGTGGGTGGAAAGCCTCGGTCAATGACACGAAAACAAATATCTTCACTGAACGATTCATTATATATATGACAGGCTACCGGCGAGAGAATTTCTCATTTTCTCCGGGGGGAAAAAAGGTATCCCATAGAGGGGTATGGGATACCTTTGCAGGGCCTATGATAGAAGGGATTCAGCCGATATGTTGGTGTCGGCAAGCCTAACACTACTTTTGTGCTCTCTGGGTCTGTCAGAAAGAGAACGGCCAGTTTCTCCAAAGTACTGAAGGGGACAGAAGGAACAAGAAATAGACACCAGGAGCATCTGGCCGTTCTCTTTCTGACAGACTCATTCAGCCGATATATTGGTCCGGGGCCCGGCTGTGAATCTCTGAAGGGGCTCCATAGCCACAGACATTTTATTTTCATTTTTTCATTTGATTTTTGTTTTTGTAATTTCAACCATTTTTAGTATATTAAAATAATTTTGTAAAATTCAGTTCTACTGGGAGCCTCAGGCTGCCCCTAGGGGCCCCCAAAGCGATCTTGTTCCTCCTCGTAAAATTTTCTTGGAGGCCCTGTCTCTTTGTAAATTCACAATGGTAATTCCCATTACCGGCGAGAGAATTTCTCATTACCACTGTTAATTTTTGTAAATTCACAGTAGTAATAATAACCCCCACCTCTCCTACAATGAAAACATTGAAACTGCCGTAGCCACTGTGTGTAGTAGTGGAGTTTCGGACGATATTTTTATCATTATGTTGAAAACCATGCGCAAAAGTTGGGTATCTTTATTGTTGAAACGTTTCGCCTTCACAGTAGACTTCTTCATTCAAATACAGAGGCAACAACTTTTTCTCCAAAGGTTGACTGACGAATTATGTCTTCATTTCACTACTACACCCACTGCCTCCGTATTTGACTGAAGAAGCCTCGTGTGTAGGCGAGACGTTCCAACAACAAACATACCCAACTGCTACACATGTATCATACTCATCAATATCCTAATCGCTCTACTGAGGTTACCAACTCAGGCTGACAGATTTCATTACCTCATTGTACGTGGAATACGACGAGAAGGCATAGCTGGCTTCTGCTCACACTATAGCAATCACGTACAGAGTAGCAGCAGACTTCTAACACCCAATTTTAACAAGATCTGTCTACACCTGAGTTTTAATTTCCACGTTGAGACTCGGAATGTGTCCACAGTTTAGTCTACAGAATCTAACATAATATGTTAGGAGGTGGTGAATTTGAATAAAAGGGATTAATATCATAGCAGAGGGAACTGGGCAGACAAGAGGAGAGGAAGTAGGGGAATAGGAGAAGAAAAGGTGAGTGATGGGGCAGGAAGGTGGAGAGGGAAGAGAGGGGGAGGGGAGGAAGGGGAAAGTGAATGAAGTTAGCAGCCACGAGGGAACATCATCACTCAGGGGAGCGCACCCCTGCTGTCAACACGAGGGGGAGAGGGAGGGAGCGAGGGAGGGATAAATAGAGGGAGGGATAAATGGAGAAAGGGAGGGAGTGAGGAAGGGAAGGGATTTAAGAGTACGTGCAGGAGGCTGTAGTGAAGGGGTACTGACTAGGTTGAGGGAGAATAGAGGGTACTGACTAGGGTGAAGAGGAAGAGAGAGGGTACTTACTAGGGTGAAGAAGAAAGTACCTGGGAGGAGAGAGTGGGTAAAGACGAGGAAGGGGTATGGGGGATCAAGATGGAAGTGAATACTTTTGAGGGACTGATAATGGATATGCTACTGAGGGAGAAGGAAGCATGTTTGTAATGGAGGTGATATACTGGTGACGGAGTAGACTTATTTGTGGAGGAGACATACACTCAGGGGCCACTTTATTGGGTACACCCTTCTTATACTGGGCAGAATTCTTATTTGCCCCCAGAACAGCCTGAGTTCTTCGTGGCATGTACTCAACAAGGTGCTGGAAACCTTAGAGATCCTGGTCCAAGTTAGCATAATATCATCAAGCTGTTGCTGAAGATATGTCGGCCGTACGTTTATCAAAAAGATTTACGCCAAATTCTGACCCCACGATCTGCATATCGCAGCAGAAATCGTCAGACCAGGCGACGTTTTTCCAATTTTCAAGTGTCCAGTTTTGTTGAGCCGGTGCCCACTGTAACCTCAGCTTCAATAGCTAACAGGAGTAGAACCCGGTGTGGTCTTCTGGTGCTGTAATCCATCCACTTCAAGGTTCGACGTGTTGTGTATTCATAGATGCTCTTCTGCAAACAACTGTTATAACACGTGGTTATTTGAGTTACTGTCGCTTGCTTGTCAAGTTGAAGCAGTTTGGCCATTCTCCTCTGACCTCTCTCATTAACAAGTAGTTTTCGCCCACAGAACTGCCGTTCACTGGACGTTTTGTGTTTTTCACACCATTATCTGTCAACTCTAAAGACTGTTGTGTGTGAAAATCCCAGAAGATCAGCAGTTACTGAGATACTCAAACCATCCCATCTGTCTGGCACCAACAATTATTCCTCGGTTTTGATGTTCGGTCTGAACCACAACTGAACCTCTTGACCATGTCTGCCTGCTTTTAGACATTGAGGAGCTGCCACGTGAGTGGCTGATTAGAGCAGGTGAACAGGTGTACCTAATAAAGTGTCAGCTGAGTGTATTTGAAGTGAAGGAGAGAGACACACTTGTGATGAATGAAGTATATTTGCAAGGGAGACTTACTTTAGGGTGAAAGGGAGTGAATACAGATTAAAGTTTACATTTCGCCAGTGAAACATCTTGCTGACTGTACTGCACCCCACATCCATCCTTTAGACTACAGAGCAAACGCATAAGGATGCACAAAATGCCTATAAACTAGGCCTTAAAGAGGTTGACAGATACGTCTAGACATGTATTTATAATTTATGCTGCATATCTTACAGGAAATTTTTGAATATTTACTTAAAACGTCTGGAATTTGTCATTAAAAATATACCTTGACGTATGACTTACGTTATTATTCTGTTTATTTCTGTCCATTCCTCAATAAGTGAATAATCAAGCATATGGTGTTCAAGAAAGTGATAAAAAGGGTCACCATATTCATGGCATTTATTTAGATTATCGTCTGTGTGCATGCCAAACTGTCAGCAGTGATTGGAAACAAGCCTAATCCTGGCTACTATAACGGTCTGTTTACGCCACAAGTTATTCAGTACATATGCTACTCTATGTTGATGTTACCATTGGAATATATTCAGAAGCCCTGGTAGAACTAACTCACTATAGCAATCATTATTTACGTCTCTCCCAGTATTATTTCTAATGCTTAACACAGACGTATCAAAGTTATATTAGTTTTGTTTACAAGGTACTTTCTTTGAATAATTTATCAACTTTTTCATGCAAGAGTAATTCAGTGAGGGTTGGAATCCATAAGAATTGTACTTAAATTCTTTCTCATTTTTTTTTTGTGTCTATACTTGACTTTACCAAAGAGCAAGTAAACGAGTCTAGTTCAATGTTACAGTTTAACTTTAGTGCCATTAGGATGTCAAGCAATTAAATTTGCAGTGTAGATACCCTTTTGTTAATTCTTATGCTTAACTCTAAAGGGTTGCTATGGTTCTTATCTAAGAAGGTAGCAATTTTATCTAGCAAGGCAGCAATCTTATCTAGGAAGGCAGCAATCTTATTTAAGTAGCAATCTTATCTAGGAAGGTAGCAATCTTATCTAGGGAGGCAGCAATCTTATCTAGGAAAGCAGCAATGTTATCTTGGAAAGTAGCAATCTAATCTAGGACGGTAGCAACAAGGGCAGAAGTAGCCCTACATACAGACTCATGTTTAGATCCATCATTGTATAAAATTACTGCTTCCTCTTGCTAACAGTTAAAGGACAACTTTCTTTTTAAGCAGGTGTCATTGCAGTTGATTTAAGAGAGGGATTACTAGTGATGAGTTTCCTGGGAAGGGGACTTTGAGATGTGTGATATTAAATGAATACAGCATCCATACAGGGATGAGATACTCGTGGTCTATGGTGATACAGTTTAGGTAGATTACAGAATAAATAAAAATCGCTAGTATTAACAGTCCACATACATTTGTTTTTATTTACGAATGGATATAAAGCAAGATTTATGGTGACAATATCTGGTTCATTTCTCCACTTTCTAATGCCTATTACAGAGTTAAGTTCAATTATCCTCTCACTTATACCAAGCTCCTCCTCCGTATCAAGGACCTTGATACGAGCTATGTGTAGCATAGTAGTATAAGAAGAGCAACTCCTCCCAGTTACCTATTAACTGTTAGAAGAGCAACTCCTCCCAGGTACCTATTAACTGTTAGAAGAGCAACTCCTCCCAGGTACCTATTAACTGTTAGAAGAGCAACTCCTCCCAGGTACCTATTAACTGTTAGAAGAGCAACTCCTCCCAGGTACCTATTAACTGTTAGAAGAGCAACTCCTCCCAGGTACCTATTAACTGTTAGAAGAGCAACTCCTCCCAGGTACCTATTAACTGTTAGAAGAGCAACTCCTCCCAGGTACCTATTAACTGTTAGAAGAGCAACTCCTCCCAGGTACCTATTAACTGTTAGAAGAGCAACTCCTCCCAGTTACCTATTAACTGTTAGAAGAGCAACTCCTCTCAGGTACCTATTAACTGTTAGAAGAGCAACTCCTCCCAGGTACCTATTAACTGTTAGAAGAGCAACTCCTCCCAGTTACCTATTAACTGTTAGAAGAGCAACTCCTCCCAGTTACCTATTAACTGTTAGAAGAGCAACTCCTCCCAGGTACCTATTAACTGTTAGAAGAGCAACTCCTCCCAGTTACCTATTAACTGTTAGAAGAGCAGGGGCAGTGGGGAGGTATCAGTACTAACAAATACGGCTCAACCTGTGCGTGGTAAGGCAGGGTTTAATGGGGCGGGGGGCGTAATTGGCATTCCGTCACTCATTTCTGTCATTTGCCAAACCTTTCGTCACGCCTGTGTCACGCTCAGTCACTCCTGTCGTCAGCCATATGATCCCCGGGTTCCTCCCAGACACACCCAGGGTGTCACCTCACGCGCGTGTCCGCCGCCTCCCACGCTGCGCACTGAACACACCGGAAATTAGCAAGTTACAGTCTTGGAGTGTTCGGAATCCAGAAAGGGGAACTCTGGAACTGGGCTATGGAAGCCATTGAATGCTGGTAATCGATGAATGGAAACTTTTGAAGTTTCCAGTAGACCCTTTGGGATGTCCTGGAAGACTGAGAATTGAGGCTTGTATTAATTTAGAAATTTGCCCCAAGGGGAGAGTTGATCGGGAAGGGAACGGGTAAGGCCGTGGCACCACCACTTATACAATGAGTGAGAATGCCACAATGAAGACGGAACTGGGCATCGCCACTCATTATACGAGTGAACATTCTGTATCAATAACAACCAATGTCACCCTTCATAGACAACACGTCATTCTACGAGTATACGTACCACAACAATGACAACCAATATCACTCTACATAAACATCAAGTGATCAGCTTCAGTCTTGGCTGTTTCACTCCCTTAACATATTCTAAAATTCGGCTTCAATACAAAAAAAAAATAGAATGGAACCTTGCACTACTCAAGAGAATATTCTCAGCCGCTTGTTTATATTCCTGAACACAGTCGCCATGTAGGGACCATCTTGTGTGTGAAGCATTCCGTACTTAGTTAAAATTAATTTAGCACTGAAAGAACTTGATGGGAAGTGGGAGGAAGTGGATGTCGCACCATCACTCGTGAAACTGCTTGCTCAGATGTTAACACGGGGAAGAAATAAATATGAAAATTATAGCAAGTAATTGATTGTAAAAAAATATTGTATCTTAGTGTGTTTCTGATAAAGGTAAACAGTAAGATGATAGACCACATAGTACGTCTTCGTTCAGGACGGTGTGTGTGTGTGTGTGTGTGTGTGTGTGTGTGTGTGTGTGTGTGTGTGTGTGTGTGTGTGTGTGTGTGTGTGTACTCATGTATTTGTGGCTGCAGGGGTCGATTCACAGCTCCTGGCCCCGCCTCTTTGCTGGTCGCTACTAGGTGCACTCTCTCCTTGCTCCAAGAGCCTTGTCGTATCTCTTCTTAAAGCTATGTATGGATCCTGTGTGTGTGTATCACTATCATTCTCATTATTATCCTCACTATCATCTCCTGCAGCAACGGAAGCAGCAGCAGCATCTATCACCATCAATTCCGTCAAGTCTTCAGTCCATCCTCCTAACTCTAAGCGTCTTCTATACAATTATTATTAACTACTCTTTTCTTTCTTCCTTTTCTCACCTTCCCTTACCCCTTCATTCCTCCCTTACCCCTTCACTCTTCCCTTACCCCTTCATTCCTCCCTTGCCCCTTCATCCCCCTCTCCTGCCCCATCAGCACCTTACCTGCTCCTTCGCACTTTTTGGTTTCTCCTTTATCCTCTCTTCCCTGGGAGCTTTATCATTCTCTGCTCTCCTAGAGCCTCTCGTTCTTTCCTCTTTTCAAAGCCCTTTCCTTCCCTTTCCCTCCCCACCACTTCTCTCCCCACTAATCCTCTCTCTACCTCTTCCTTCCCCACTAATCCCCTCCTCACCTCTTCCCTCAACGCCTCTTTCGTCACATCCCTTCTCTCTCCTAACTCTCCATTCCTAACCTCCCTTCCCTTCCCTTCCCTCCAACGCATATGTTCCCTCCCCTCCCCATTCCTCACATCCCTTCCCATTCCTGGCCTCTTCCCCTCAAACCAACCACACCCATCTCTTCTCATGCTATTCACTACATCTCTCTCTCTCTTCCCTTCACCTCCCTTTCCCATCCACCCCTTTTGTACTGCCAGGTGGAAGAGCTGGCTGCTCCTTCCGACAGTATGAAGGAGCTTAAGCTTTCAAGTAAATACCCTCCTCAGGTTTCTTCCTCGTCTCAGGTCAGGTCAGGCAGGTTGCCAGGAAGTGACGAAGCCTTTCCACAATGACGTATTAAATAGACTGATCAATCAATGGTGATTGAGGTGAGAACTACAGCATCTCCCTGGTGGTTAAGGTGAGAACTACGGCATCCCCCTGGTGGTTGAGGTGAGAACTACGGCATCCCCTGGTGGCTGGGGTGAGAACTAAGATGTTATGGTGGGAGGGGACAGAAACAGTAGTCAGTTATATGGTCTTTACATTGAACCTTTATGTACTGACATTCCTTCTCTTTCCCCTCCCTCCCTCCTCTTTCCCAAGACATTCCCCTCCTCCTTCCCAAGACATTCCTCATCTCTAAATTTCTCCTCGTCTGCATTTTCTCTCTCATTTCCACGTCGTTCACTCCAAAATCTTTCTTTATCTCGCCGTTTCTCTTTATCTCGTTCCCATTTCTCTTACACTTCATCCTCTCTGCCTCCACAATGCTCTCTCCTTCCCATACACCCCTTCCCCGCAAGCTCTTGAACAAACAAGGGGAACCAGGATGAGGGGAGGGCGGCTGACAGGTCAGGTCAGGTCACTTCACTGGCCAAGG
This sequence comes from Cherax destructor, assembly GCA_009830355.1. Lineage (NCBI taxonomy): Eukaryota > Metazoa > Arthropoda > Malacostraca > Decapoda > Parastacidae > Cherax > Cherax destructor. Next base: position 431,692 of record WNWK01000052.1, read on the forward strand.
GTCACGCGCTAGGTCAACCCAGGTCAAAGAATCGCAGGGCATCGAGGTCTGAGGTGCCAATGTTACTTCATTATGTCTAATACACAAATAACCCGCTTATGGGATAAACTTTTGGCGACGTTTCGATTCAACTTGGATCATTATCTCGTTGACTCACGAAATCGTTATATCACGATTGCAAACAAACCACGGAACAGGTGGAGTTTGAACTCATGGCGACTCGCCATGGGTTCAAACTCCACCTGTTCCGTAGTTTATTAATTAGTTAATGGACCAAGTCGGACCGAAACGTCGTCATTAAGTTTCTTCCGCCTATGTGCGGGTTATTTGTGTATTGTTCGAGTCTGGGTATTGTGCCTTTTTGTTCTCTATCGTGTGTTGGAATTTGACGAGTTAGAAACGGCGATTGTCTAGATTCGCTTAGTTTACCTGTTTACATGACAGGATGGTGGAGGGCTGACTGTCAAGGAACAGGACGAGTGTCTCCCCCTGACACCAGTCTTAGCTAAATGACTTGACTGAATAACCATCCGCTGGCTCACCCCGGCTAGATTTGACACCTCGTTGAAAAAAAAAAAAATAGCGAATCACTATCCAGTGGTGTCCCAAAATACTGATACTCTTACGGGTATGAGAAATATTTATGATAAGTTGATGTAGCAACTACGAGAGAGAAGAAACAATGTAACGTGAATGACGATGGGTAGAAACACGTTCTGGCATTGCATCTCAGAATGAACCAGAATTCAGGAATATTTTAGTATTACCACAATCATATATGGTCAGTCTAAACACTCTGTAAGTAAAGTTGTTAGTATTTGTCTAAAATATGCCGGATTAACGTCAGATAATGGTAATTTGTAGGGGAAGTGATACCAGAAGGCAGCAGCAGCTAAGGACTGATGTAATATCACCAGCGGAGTGTCAGCTATTGAGGCTGACAAATATCTCAGTGGCAGTATTGTCACTGAGATATTTGTCTCTATGGAGGTACTTTCCCCTCACAGGATGAACAGCAGTGCCCAGTATAGTCACCATGGTGGTATGTTCATTCACAGTTAAAGTGGCACTGTCCAGCTCTACTGTGTCGGAATGTTCACTCACAGCAAGAGTGGCACAGTATTCAAGAAACTGACTAGAAATTACACAATCGTGTAATTAATGAACGTGTAGATGAATGGTTCAGAGAACCGACAAGTTATAAATTAGACACATATGCAACACTTGGGTATCTTTATTGAGGAAACGTTTCGCCACACAGTGACTGATAACCTCAAACTCCTCCTCACCTTTCTACTTTGTATTGGACTGATGAAGCCACTGTGTGGCGAAACGTTTCCTCAATAAAGATACCCAAGTGTTGCATATGTGTCTAATTTATAATTAATGAACGTGTTTGGAAACCTATCTAAAATATATTTAGTTGGATTAGGCTAAATTAAATTGTGCTTGGTATAATAAGGTTAGGCAAGTTTTCTAAAGTTCTTTTGGAACAAAATTATTATTTTTTTCATTAACATAAATGAAAAAATACATCTTTACTTCACTTTAGACTTCCATCTGAACATCCGTGACATAAAAATTCTATATTTACCTCACGTCTAACAACACATTTTGGAAAGCCACACCATTTCTACATTTATCTTTCATTTTTGCCTATGTATAACTAGCTTCTCTAGCAGGCGTTACAAATTCATTAGGACGATAAAAATGTTAACATTGTAGACTCCCATTTGTTAATTGTTAATTAACCCGACATGAGTTTTCATAACTCTTCTCTGAGGAAATGGGAATATGAGGTCACACTGGAATATGAGGTCACACTGGAATATGAGGTCACACTGGAATATGAGGTCACACTGGAATATGAGGTCACACTGGAATATGAGGTCACACTGGAATATGAGGTCACACTGGAATATGAGGTCACACTGGAATATGAGGTCACACTGGAATATGAGGTCACACTGGAATATGAGGTCACACTGGAATATGAGGTAACATTGGAATAGCCAACTCTGTCGGCGAAACGTTGTCAATAAAGGATCGCATATTGGATAGCACTGAGGGTGGGTTGGGCATGTTTTTATTGGTGGGTTTGGGTTTGAGAGAAACTTGCCTAGTGTGGGCCAGTGTATACCTGCTGCAGTGTTCCATCGTTCTTATGTTTTATTGCATCTGGGACTCTTTTTTCAGTTAAAGAATGATTGTAAATGAGGTTGAGGCGGCGGCGGCGTCGGCGGTGGCTGCTGTCGACACCACACAAGAAAAGATAGTTTACAGAAACAGCTTTGAGACAACGTTTTGCTCTGTGTTCATCTTCATCAATTCCAGACTCATCACCTGATAGAGAGAATCACCAGATCAAAACGTTGTCCTATTAAAGAGCTTCTGCAGCACTCAGCTTCACGTCTCTCGTCTGTACTGACAGTCAGAGCAGATGCAGCACTCAGCTTCACGTCTCTCGTCTGTACTGACAGTCAGAGCAGATGCAGCACTCAGCTTCACGTCTCTCGTCTGTACTGACAGTCAGAGCAGATGCAGCACTCAGCTTCACGTCTCTCGTCTGTACTGACAGTCAGAGCAGATGCAGCATCAGCTTCACGTCTCTCGTCTGTACTGACAGTCAGAGCAGATGCAGCACTCAGCTTCACGTCTCTCGTCTGTACTGACAGTCAGAGCAGATGCAGCACTCAGCTTCACGTCTCTCGTCTGTACTGACAGTCAGAGCAGATGCAGCACTCAGCTTCACGTCTCTCGTCTGTACTGACAGTCAGAGCAGATGCAGCACTGCCTGTGCACTCTTGTTGACATTTTTTATACATATATTTTACCGTCGAAGTGGCTAGTGTATTGTACACGACATATCCAGCGGTAGAGACCGAGCATATGGATACACAAAATGCATAGGAAATAATAATAATAATCTTAATTTCTACAAGTACATGTACAACTTATACAGACCATAGCTGACATCAATGACATACTACTATATAGAAAGCCGCTTGTTATGCTGAGCATTTCGGGCAAATTAGGTTAATTTTGTCCACCGGGATGCGACCCACACCAGTCCACTAACACCCAGGTGTATTTTACTGATAGGTTAATAGGGATAGCAGGTGTCTTAAGGAAACACGTCCAATTGTTTCCACCCGTATCGGGGATTGAACCACGGACTTCAGCGTGTAAGCTGATTGCGCTACCAATCGAGCTACAGGATCAACAGTAGATTTTAATGTACGATTTAATTTAGTTCATCAGTGAATATCGATTGAAAATTTTCCGGTCGGGAAACTCGGTACTTTGTGTAACTTTCTCTCTCTCTCTCTCTCTCTCTCTCTCTCTCTCTCTCTCTCTCTCTCTCTCTCTTCCCGAGGTTAAATGCATTACAGTCACAACATCGAATACTTCTGAAAAAATTTCATCACTTGGTTACTGAGTACATTCCTGTAAACGGCGGTCACCAAGAGTCAGTGCTGAAGGCCTCTGTTAGCGGACGGAGGATCGACCTTCCAGTACTCACAGCGCTGAACGAGCCATACGTGTTGGACGCTTCACTAGAGAAAATATATTATTAAATTTTATAGGTGAAAGCTGCATTGTCATTAATATTCAGGCCTAGGACTGAAATGCCTAGGCATACCTAGGCATATTATTGGCCTTCTTGTAATAAATAATTCATAAAATGTATTAATAACATATGTAAACCCCATTTTGTAATATCAGAAATAAAGTTGATTTGATTTATATATATATATATATATATATATATATATATATATATATATATATATATATATATATATATATATATATATATATATATATAATTTAATATGACAGATACACCACTTCTAAATTTATCAGAAATATTAAAACTGAAATTATTATAATTACAATTTACATAATCTGTGGTATACAAACAAATCATGAGGTCTGGTGACGTGCTGGCTCTGTCATGCAATACTGTTCAATTATCACTGAAACTGTCGTGCACTTTGCTGTTATTTTAATGTGTGTGTACTCACCTACTTGTGGTTGCAGGGGTCGAGTCATAGCTCCTGGCCCCGCCTCTTCACTGGCCGCTACTGGGTCACTCCCCCTTCGCCATGAGCCTTATCGTACCTCTTCTTGAAGCTATGAATGGATCCTGCCTCCACTACATCACTTCCTAAGCTATTCCACTTCCCGACCACTCTGTGACTGAAGAAATACTTCCTAACATCTCCGTGATTCATCTGAATCTTCAACTTCCAACTGTGTGTGTGTAATTTTATATTTGCATATCACAGTGAAACATCACGTTTATAGACGTCATAATGGTTCATTATTATTTCGCAGAGTTTTTCAGAAGTATATATAACAAACAAAGCTCAAAAATATGCAACGCCTGTCCAGTTTTCATTTGATTCCAACCCCACACACACACACAATATATATATATATATATATATATATATATATATATATATATATATATATATATATATATATGTCGTGACGATTAGGTAAAACTTGCGATTTTGGCTTAAATAGCAACGCTCACCTTGCCATATAAGACAAGTGAAAATTTGTGTATGCAATAATTTCGCCAAAATCATTATGAACTCAACGAAAAAAATATATTTCATTGTGTTTGTTTATTATTAAATTAATGTTAACGTATCTAAAATATATTTAGTTGGGTTAGGCTAAAATAAATTGCGGTTGTTGTAATAAGGTTAGGTAGGTTTTCAAAGTTTCTCTTGGTATAAAATTATAAATTCTTACATTAACATAATTGAAAAAAATATATCTTTAAACGTATAAGAGAAAATTTTAGAAAGGACTTAATTTTAGATGAGTTCTTGCCAATTGACCAGTTTTACCTAATCGGCACGACATACATACATATATATATATATATATATATATATATATATATATATATATATATATATATATATATATATATATATATATATATATATATATATATATATATATGAGACTTCGATGTTGTAGTGCGTTAACGTAACATATGTTTAGTATGTGTTTATAAATGAACCTTCTATAGATTTTTTGAGATTTAAGAATGATTTTCGAGGCTTGACTAGAAAAAAAATTTGCGTAAGGAATGACTCATAAAATCGCAATAACACGATTACAAACAAATCACAGAAATAGTGTGGGATTCATTTGTAAAAATCTGTGTTTGTAGTCACAGTAGTGGCCCGTGCTAACCTCTCTATTGTGTATAGAAATATACCAGGTTGGATGAATCTTATAGCCAGCTGGCCCAGTATTTAACGTGCTGGCCTGTGACTTTAAGGACTCACTTGCCATACGTTCAACACCCCATTACTTTCGTAGTTAATGGGGTTTCGTCGATTAGCACGAGAGAGACGCACTATCTGCTGAACTAATCTAACCCATAGTAAATACTTCCCAAACACACCAGAGAGTAAATTCAACCGGTTTTGGTGATTTTTGTACATTAATTAGCTGCTTTGTCATCTACTGGTGCTGACTGCTGCCGTGCGTACCCAGGGCAGAACACCCCATGCTGCACCTATTCTACGGGCATACAGGTACAAAAGAATATCCTGCTATCTGCTGACTTCAGGAGAGATGGGGCTCCACTAGTAACTACAGTACTCGTCAACACTGGAAAGGAGAGAGATCGTCCCATCACCTATAATATACAGGACGAGGGAAGAGAAACCGCTCTAGCGTATAGGACAAAGCAGGACTTACTCAGGATCTGTGCTGGCCCTCCCCCCTTCCCCCCTCACACACTGCTGACAGAGACATCACACACACACACTAGACCTCGCTAATCGATTACAAAAACTAGCCGCCCCGCCCTCCAGAATCTTCAGATCAAATTTGCCACCCTCCCTCCCAGGCTGCTCCAGTACTCACGCCAATCCACGAACCTCAAAATGCGTCCAATATTCACGTTCCAGAAACGCCAAACGATGGTTGATGATTAAAAAAAAAAAACGATGGTAGGGCAGAAAATTCCTCCCTGCACATCGGCTGGAGTTCCTCTCCCCGTCTCCCCACGGCCCTTCGCCCAAAGGCTTTACGCGAGTGCCCTCTCATGTACCCTGAGAACACACAAAGAAAACGGGCGCTAGCATAACAAACCCCCCGATTCAATATGGCGGACTGAATGCATGCGGCAAGCCTGTCTGTATTTCTTTGTCCGTGGTAGGAGACAGAATTTTTTGGCTCGTCTTTAAATCAGTCCTCTTCCAAAGAATTTTCAGAGGAGGTTAATTCCGTACAGTTTAGAAGGTAAACGTACTGTCTCCAGGAGTGAAATGTTGCTCACGAACTGGCGGTTGAGTAGCACTGGAAGTGAAATTTTTATGAACGTATTTCCATGAATTTAAGCCTCCAGCCAACCAATCAAAATGGCAGCCATGTTTTTGGAAAATAACGCTGCACAACGGAAAACACCCCCTATATAAAAAGAAATAGTGGGCATCTCCTGTCCGCTTGTAATAACAAAGCTGCCGCCGACCGCTAAATACGCTATTGTTAGCCTTTGTGCTCCATTGTGGAGCTATTAACTGCCTCCTGGACGCTGTACTCGCGCTTTTGGACGTTTGGCAGACGCTGCCGTCCAGCAAATGAACAGCAGGAATGCTTTCTGTTTGCTTTATTGATTTCGGTATAGATGTATGTTCGTTCCCCCACCCCTCTTCCCTGTGGGAATGTTCAGCCGTTTGTCTTACTGTGGGTGGGGAGGGGATAGGGAAGGGGAATAGGGAAGGATGATGGGGGAAATGGGCGAATAGAGGAAGAGTGGAAAAATGGGAAGGATAGCTGGCGGTAAGGGCGCTGTCTTCCCTCTCTTGAGCCAGGCAAGGAGACACTCGACAATAGCATGTTATTCGTACTAATATGTAAATATCCCCCTACACACACACACACACACACACACACACAATCGTTAACAATAGAACATTGAACAAGAGGCCGCAAGTGCAGACTACGAAGAAAACTATACCGAAACATTGCCAGATAGTTCTTCTAATTTAGAAGGCTAGGCTGCTGGAAGGGGATCCAAGAGTAGGCAGTGTGTGGAACAACCATTGACAGACAGGCGTTGTGTGCAACAACGATTGCAAAACAAGGCAGTGAGTGCAGCACCCACTAAAGAATAGGCAGTGTGTGTCTAATAACCACTAAAGAAGAGGCAGTGTTTGTGTGTGTGTGCAACCACTGAAGAACAGTGTGTTACAACCAATGAAGTGTTTAACGTGTGCAGAAACCAATGAAGGATAGGTAGTATTAATCCAAGAGCTTTCGTGATTTCTCAGATTATCGAGGAACAGCAAGGGTATCAGCAACAAGAGTCTCGTATAGCAGAGATGTGACCTCACATGCCCGCTGAGAGGTTGATATGTACTTCATCCATTAAGCGTGAGAGATGCATTTCCATTGTTTTGGATTTTTTATTTTAGTCTGGTCCCATGTCAGGTAAAGGACATGTCAGGTCAACTGTCAACATACAATAACTCACAATATTATGCATAATAGATTAATATATACAGTCCTGGACTTGTATTCAAATAGTAATCAGTACAATTTCTTTATGAAGCTTGATTCTATTTCCTTCAATTATTGATTTGCTTGTTGCAACTTTCTCAGCCTTTTGAAAATCAATGTGGTTAAAATATCTTATATTAATAAAGCAATAGACTCTTGCCCAGTTCTAATGCTTTATTTATGTTGAATAATCTTAATTCAAGATTTTACCAGATTTCCCTACATCAAATTTATTGCACATTCTGTACAAGTAATCTTGTAGTCCTCTTCTCTGTTTACTTATTGAAAAACGAAAAATTCTAGAAGTACTGCCAGTGTATCTAACACTACAGTTAGAACGAGTAAACTGTTAATTACTCCTTAACCATAGAGGCGACATAACTAGATCTTTTTATCTATATCTACCAATAGTAAAATTATTATTATTATTAAACTCAAAACTATGCACTAAACCCACAAGAATAATAGAGCGCTACACCAATAGTAAAAGAATTAACAAAGATGAACTGAAATTTTAATTTGCGGATAGGTCACTTGTGACAGCTTCAAGTTTAGTGTTTCCTTATAGCTCAAAGGCCCCGAAAAATATATATTTTAAAATGTTTTGAAACGATGAAAGTAGGTAACTATTATACAGGAAGAATCGTGTCAAAAATTTATCCTCTGTATCAAAAGCGGTTCAGTTTGACCACTAATAATATTTATTTATAGTTTTTATATAATTTTTCTTTAAACATAGTGGGAAGAAACAACAAAAAAATCTAGAT
>WNWK01000052.1:447500-505000 GCA_009830355.1 Cherax destructor
CTCCCGTCAACCAATTCTGTCGCAATCCTCAATTTTTAACTCATTTTTTTGCCTATTTCGTCTTTCGTAATCGTCATATCGAATAAATAATAAGTCTAAATTCCCCCAACTACAAGAAATATACATTAAATATATGATACATTAATATTTTCTGAAGACTCAATATTGTGGTCATTATTTGTTGAATCTTTACAGATTATTTTGAAATTCAAGCTGAATAAAATAAGCTATTAACTATGCTAGGAGGAGGAGGAGGAGGAGGAGGAGGAGGAGGAGAAGAGAGAGAGAGAGAGAGAGAGAGAGAGAGAGAGAGAGAGAGAGAGAGAGGAAGGAAGTTACGAGGAACAAGATGAGAAAGGAGGGAGAGGGAGAGGGGGAGAGAGAGAGGGGGAGAGAGGGGGAGAGAGAGAGAGAGAGAGAGAGAGAGAGAGAGAGAGAGAGAGAGAGAGAGAGAGAGAAGAGAGAGAGAAAGAGAGAGGGAGAAAGAGAGAGAAAGAGAGAGAGAGAGAGTGAGCGAGTTTTGCTCCAGAAATTGCATATTACTCAATGCATTTCTATCTCTGTTCATATTCGCCTGTAGTACAGTGATGCCTAATTTACTTGCAGTGATCCCTAGTTAACTTTTAGCAGTGATCCCCTAGTTAACTACCTCTACAGTGATCCACTTGTCTTCATTTGTAAATATGCTCACTTGCAATTTTCCTCTGTCATTATTTCGCAACTGTCTCGCTCGTCGTATTTACAAAGCTCACCACAACGAGCAATAGGTACGAGGATTTTGCCCCGACGAGAGTGTTTATCGGTCCCCGGCACTCACACTGAGTAGACATTCCTCCATAGACATTCTCGGTCACCGGCACCCACAATGTGAATCAATACACCGCCGTAGACAGCAGCGCAAACACTGGGAATCAATATAGCACCATAAAGACAGTGTATGTGCATCAGCTCAAACAGTTGACATATAATGTACAATATCAGCTATCATGTAGGAGAACGAGACTTCACTAGAGCCGACGTTTCGATCTAAAGGAGACCTTCATCAAGCCCTGAAAAAAAAACTCGTTAGAGCAAAACCTTGTCCCATTCAAGTCTTATTTTATCACTCGTGTCTTGGACTTCAGTCGTGTGGGCAGTGCGCCCTTAAACCAAAACTCTATCCTCGACTCTTTTATACAGGTATAATTTCCTTTACATCTATCCTTATCTACTTTTACCACTAACCTCACAGTCATCGCTTTCCTGGATACTTGACATTTTTTTCTTAAGGGAGTAAATTCGTTCGGTAATGGCACTTGAGCAGGCTTCTGGAATGAATTTTGCTCGTTAGGCGGGGGTCCACTGTAGTTAGTTTAATATCTTTATTATGCACCCTATACCATACTGTGGCGGTAGTCAAAAGATTACAGAGGTGCATAATGGGTCCAGGGACTGGTCCCCAAAGTTATGATAGCTGAACAAGTTACAAAGGTAACTTGATACCAACATCAGTTCAACCTGTTTAAGTTGTTTATAACTTTTAGTGGAATTTAAAAAAAAAATCTTCATGTGATTTGTGTAAATGAACAGATTTCTTACTTTTTTTTCCTATGTGAAGTATTCTGTTTTGTGGTCTTTTGTTCTTGCTTGGTGTGTTTGTGTGCACTTCTGTTCTGCCTTGGTGTTGTGTGCACGTGTTTGCTTTTGCTTGGCGTATTTATGCCCACTCTCACCCTTGTTTACAAATTTTCAGAGACACCCGCCCCGTCACCCGCCAGGGATCCCCCATCAACCACCAAGGGCGTCAGGCAGCGGATTCCCTACTGAACCACTTCAGGACCACCACTGGGGGAGTAACAATCTGCAGCCCGTGCTTGCGTGCGTGTATGTGTAATGCGTGTTTGTGTAAAACACTAACCTTTAAAAATATATATAGTATATATAATATTTAAAACTCTTTTTCAAATGAGGTCCACTGTCTAGCAATCTACACCTTAATGAGGTAATAATACAACTATCTCAACAGTCTCTCACACACATCTCTTCCTTACCCCACACCTTTCCCTATTCCATACCTCATGCCTACCATCTTTCCTTACCCTATACCTTTCCTCTTCCTTACCTCATACCTCCCTTCTTCCCTACCCCTCCTCCACTACAGTTCTGTCGAATTTTCCGATCCTTGACAATGGTTGGGAGGTTGCGTGACAGTTCAAGATCTTTCTGCCTGATAGTTCTCAGTCCATAGCAGGATTCGAATCTTTACTTTGATACAGAGTCTGAAGGTTCAAATCCTGCTGTGGACTGAGAGATAATTAGCGGTTAGAAGCAGCTTAGGACTAGCTGTTATAATCTAGTTATACTCCCTTCTGCTACCTGCAATCTTTGAGGCCTAGCCCACCCGACCACATATGAGGTGGGGTGTGGAGAAACCAGGTGTAGTGAACACATGCACATTATATCCACTCTCGCTAGGATTGAATCCAGATACCATACTTGTTGATGTCAGCTAGATCTGAAAAAATGGTATAATGTATACTTGTAAAAAATATTATGATTATTATAAGACGCGTGGGTGGGTAGGTGTCATTCGGCCTTGCCTCTGAGAGCTGCTGGCGGGTGTCACGCTACCATATTCTGAGAAAACTTTCCCTCATTTCTCCGGTTGCTACCTTTGCAACTTTGCACAGCTCCTGATGACGCACTGAGAAATGTGAAGGTACTTGAGGTAAAGATTTCTACCCTTTGTGGCTTGTCTTGCATTGTTAAGATCGCCTGTCTGCGATTGTTTGCACTCACACACTATGTGTATATATATATATATATATATATATATATATATATATATATATATATATATATATATATATATGTCGTGTCGATTAGGTAAAACTTGCGATTTTGGCTTAAATAGCAACGCTCTTCTTGCCATATAAGACAAGCGAAAATTTGTTTATGCAATAATTTCGCAAAAATCATTCTGAACCTAACGAAAAAAATATTTTCATTGTGTTTGTTTATTATTAAATTAATGTTAACGTATCTAAAATATATTTAGTTGGGTTAGGCTAAATTAAATTGCACTTGTTGTAATAAGGTTAGGTAGGTTTTCAAAGTTTCTCTTGGTACAAAATTATAAATTCTTACATTAACATAAATGAAAAAAATATATCTTTAAACGTATAAGAGAAAATTTTAGAAAGGACTTAATTTTAAATGAGTTCTTACTAATTGACAGTTTTACCTAATCGGCACATATATATATATATATATATATATATATATATATATATATATATATATATATATATATATATATATATATATATATATATATATATATATCGTGCCGAATAGGTAAAACGCTCTTCTTGCCGAATAAGGCAAGCGAAAATTTGTGTATGCAATTAATTTCGCAAAAATCATTCTGAACCTATTTTTTTTATTTCATTGTGTTTGTTTATTATTAAATTATTATAAACTTTATCTAAAATATATTTAGTTGGATTAGGCTAAATTAAATTGCGCTTGTTTTAATAAGGTTAGGTAATTTTTCTAAGGTTCGTTTGGTACAAAATTAATTTTTACATTAACATAAATTAAAAAAAAATTAAACGTATAAGAGAAATTTTTAGAAAGGACTTAATTTTAAACGAGTTCTTGCCAATTGACCAGTTTTACTTAATCGGCACGACATATATAGTAATTAGAATTTTTTTTTTTTTTTTCAGGATCTATAATGTTCCGATGACCCTTAAACCTCTCGAATACCCTTGATGAGTTACGAGAGGTTTTTCTACTCAAGCCCGACCATGGGCCAGGCTCGTCTCATGCTTTCTTGGTCTATAATGCATCGACGACCTTGTGATCTATAATGTCTTAACGACCTTGTATGAATCGAAGACCCTGTGATCTATAATGCCCTGACGACCCTGAGGTCTCTAATGCCCTGACGACCCTGTGGTTTAGAATGCCCCGATGACTCTTATGAGCTCACCCAGACAGAACTGATGGTTTGCATGGAATCACAGATGATTCTTGGTCCTCAAGCATCCAGTCTTCTAACCAAACAAACGATACCAACGCTCTAAGCAGCGCTACCAGACGTATGCCGTCCATTTATATAATTTTTGGGGGGTTGATTCGAGTGTGTTAAAACCAGCGGTTTTGGAAGAGGGCTCGATACGGTGGATGCATTCAGCTGCCCTATAAAATGACAACAAGCAGAAGGAGGGGAGGGGGGTATGCGGAGAAGGTTTTTATCCAGGGCGACGACGAGTTGATATGGCTGGGGCGATCTCACATTCCAAGTCCTGGAGACGTCAACTTTCCAGTCGACTGGAAAATCAGCCGACCGAGACTGGAACGTCGTGACATTCCAGCTCCTGGAGACGTCAAGTTTCCAGACAACTGGAAACTCAGTCAACCGAAGCTGAAATGCCAAGTGGCTTCCACCCCCCCAAAAAAAAAAAAAAAAAAAAAAAAAAATTGTTTTGCCTTTTTTTATATGCATTTCTATTTTTGTTTTAAAAATTAATACGGCGCTGCTTATGTGTAATCCACAGACAATTATCTTGGCATTTCTCTTGACATTACATAATACTAAATGTATTCACGTAGTATTATGTAGGAGCCTTGTAGTACAGCGGTAGCGTCCTCGGCTCTCAACTGAGAGTACCCGGGGTCGAACCCGGGACATGGGCCAAGTTCCCGAAAACCCGCTGCACATGTTACCTTGCAGTAAACACACAACTATTCGAGTGTCATGGGGTGTATCCTGGGGAAGGCCATAAAGCTCCTAACGGCAATAAGCCACTCTGATTCATGGGTTATCCTGGAATATTTACCTTCCAGGATTACAAATTCGAATAAATTCTTCTGGTTGTGGTGCTATGAAATACAATCAAGGTCAACTATATGATGCAGTGTTTAAATGTCATTATAAGGTGTTGATACGTCATTGTAGCTTGATGTAACATATCTTTACTGGGTTTGTTTGGGTCATTGTAGGCAAAAATTACGATATTATAAGTCAGGCATCTCTAAACTGGATTCATAGGTATTTATAAATTGATATTACGGCCTTATAAGTCAGCACTAAATATTAACGAAATTATTAACCTTAACATGTTAAAATATTGAGAAAGACGAACATTAACAAATTAAGCGGATCCAAAATTAAGAAAGAATGCAGATCATGAATCGCGGAACCACTGATGGTGATATTTAAGAAATCATTAGAATAAAGCAAGATGCCAAACGACTGGAAACAAGCAAATGTTGCCCAGATTCTCTAGATTAATTAAATAATTTTAACTTTTAAAGGGGTGAACCAGTAAGCCAGTGGAAGGCCTCGGTCAGATGACCGGTAAGCAACTGTCTTGTTTCCTGACAAATTCTACCTAACCTTACCTAATACTCACAATAGGAGACAAAACATATTCCCTCAACTATCGTTACATCATTTTAAGATTAATTTTAGGTAAATGAACAAGAGTCTTTTCATAGGGACGATTTCGTTAATTTTCTGTAACGTAACCCTAAGTCTTGAGTACAAAACGCCAGATATAATGAGAAGTGATCCAAGTCTCAGGACCGAAACGTTTTCTAATAAATATTGACTATAATGCACCTATAAGACCGCATCTTGAGTATTCCATCCAGTTTTTATTTCCAAATTACTTGTACGAAGATAGACTGGAAAGCTTCCAGAGAAAGGCAACTCAGCTTGTACCTTCACCCTGAAGCAATCCATCTGAAGGTAAACTCAAAGCACATTTTTTCCTCTTTGGCAACAGACTGATTTAGCTGCTAACGCCTTAAATGTTTAGTAAATGTCGTACTTGTCACATATATTGGAAAAAAAACCGCATTCTCTCTTCAAAGAAAGAATCTAATGTTATGTTGAGCATGAGATTTAGACGCTTGTTAAAGGCAAACTTAGAAATTTATTTGATGCTGTTTGCTACTGGCAAAACTGATATGACTTGTCTTAATGATTTTGTAACAAAGTGAGATTTCCCTTACCACAGAAATATGTGGAATAGTAAAAGAATACCAGTTTGAATTTTAATCTCCATTTAATATATGTTTTCCAAATGTGAATGAAAATAAAGTAAATAACTGGGCAAAAGGACAATTTTTCTCCAGTTTAGATCACCTGCTTTTGACTGTCAAAGAACAGCTTTCTAATATGCCTGGAGGTATACCTGGAAGGTGTTTCAGGGGTCAACGCCCCCGCGGCCTGATCCATAACCACAGGCGTGCAGATACAACATTAGAAGAGCAATTCGATGCACAAGAAACTTGATGAATTCTTCCTCAGAGAAGCAGAAGAAACTGCAGCATCCATATCTAAACTAACAGTGACAACACTTTCAGCCTTACTGAAACTGAAACAAAAATAGACGTCGATCTCGCCTCCCTGCTAAAGCTTAGGAATAACGTCTTTTGTTATGCAGTATCAAGTATCAGCCGTCGAATCCAACATCTCGGATGCGTCTCATTGATGTGATACGATTTTCTGAATTAATTTCTTCGAAATTTCCGTGTCTAAATCAACTAAATGTGGTAACTTTATATTTTTCAGTGTTTAACACACTTGTATTACAAAACACAATCACTGAAAATATTTAATACTTCGGGAGCACGCACACGCACACGCACGCACACACGCACACACACACACACACACACACACACACACACACACACACACAATGAACAAATTATAAATACAAATATGAGGTGATGGGTTAAAACTGGTACTAGGGGACACACCAGTAAAAAAAAATGTTTGAGAGCCCCTGGTCTAAGAAATGCAGCCTTGAGGTCAAGGAAGGTTGGGTAGGGGCTGTAAAGTACCCAGGGTGAGAAAGATGGTTATGATATCATGCACATTCTCTCCATGCATGAAATCATGCAGCTGGTTTAACAAACTGTTGGGTTCAGTGCACGACACCATTAAGGACCATTCTTTTCAAATGTTCTACACGGGAAACTAACAAGAGATATTGGGCGAAATGCAGTTTTGTTGTTCGGGTTTTTTTGTGCGAATGATGAGCCTATTGGCCCATTATTTAGGGAGCTCTGTTGCACAGCTTAACTTAAACTATACGGATGAATGATTGTCTGATATTTGACAGAGCAACAATCTGAGTGTACTGTAAGTAATACTATCTTCCCAGGAGAGGTAAGACAAGCTCTGAGTTAGAGAAAAGAATGTTTCAGACATCTTCCTTGCTGACCATAAAACAGACAAGAATCTCTCCGGCATCATGTTTGGCCTTAAATTTGAACGACTTAAATTTCTCATAGGTAGATGTAGCAGCCCAAACACTGACTAATTCGAGTATATATAGATTTTGACCATCAGCGTCTCAGACGCTACACAAAAATTATTACTCCTTAACACTGCACATAATTCTCCAACACCGCACATAACTCCCTAACAACACACACAACTCCCTAACACCGCACATAATTTCCTAACACTGAGTATAACTCCTTAACACTGCACATAATTCTCCAACACCGCACATAACTACCTAACACCGCACATGACTCCATAATACCATCTCACTTACCTTTCCCATAAAGGACGTAATTGGCCTCTGGAGGTAGGCGAAGCTCCACGTACTTCACGACCCTAATCACTCACGCGACACTGAATTTTATTCCACACCGACACCACTAAACTATATACACATTAACACGTACAAAATATCTCGGTGTTCACATCAAAATGTTTGTGTTCACATTATCAATCATAAAATGCTGATTTTCAAAACAGCCTCCTTAAAAATATTATGTTCTAAACATCGTCTACAAAATTTTTATATTCACTATGGGGTCTTCAAATTCACAATAAGTACACATAACATCCTAAAACATCACTGTACATCACACTCTCAACATCACTACGTAACTCGACAAGGTCCTCCGCTGAAATGACAGAAACATTCTAGAATCTAGTCAGTGTTAGACCGAAACCCCAGTACAATAACCATAATACTAACATCAATAAGTACAGTTATCTCTCGGCAGACGGCAGTCCGTGTCGTGCGACAGCTCCAGGCATCTTATTTCTAGATAAATTCTTTGCAACAACACAATATATAAATCTGCAAAGTTATTTATATAGCTGTTTACATTTCCTTATAAGTTAACTTACCAGAAAAGCGATTTTTATGTATTTAAATGTTCATTGTTGATGACTATACGATATTCAGTCTCATGTCGCTGTAAAGAATGTAAATTTTGCCTCACATCGTAGGGTAAACTAGTCAAGAATTACTCAGATGCTAAGCACGAAAGAAATTCAGTAAAATGTTACCCTACCAGTGTCGTTTATTTATCAGATACAGATCAAAGTAAAAATAAATGGCCCGGTGGTCTGGTGGCTAGAGCTCTCGCTTCACACACGGAGGGCCTGGGTTCGATTCCCGGCGGGTGGAAACATTTCGACGTGTTTCTTTACACCTGTTGTCATGTTCACCTAGCAGCAAATAGGTACCTGGGTTGTTAGTCGACTGGTGTGGGTCGCATCCTGGGGGACAAGATTAAGGACCCCAATGGAAATAAGACAGACAGTCCTCGATGACGCACTGACTTTCTTGGGTTATCCTGGGTGGCTAACCCTCCGGGGTTAAAAATCCGAAGAAATCTTACCTTATCTTATGTATTTTAACGCTGACAAAAATAAATGAAGTGTAACGAGGAAATGCGTATATTTTATATTATTCTGGTTCAGCTTGATATTCGCAGTGACAAGCTTGGGACTTCGAGTGAGAAACATAGGACATTTGTAACAAGTTTAGGATTTGCAGTGACAAGCTTGGGACTTCGAGTGAGAAACATAGGACATTTGTAACAAGCTTAGGATTTGCAGTGACAAGCTTGGGACTTCGAGTGACAAGCATAGGACATTCTGTAACAAGTTAAGGACTTGCAGTGACGAACTTTGGACTTCCTGACGCGTCACACGCCTGAAATATAGAATATGGATAAGATTACCAGTCCCTACGTCTGTCTTTAATAATTTAATATATTCCTATAAACTGGTAATAGAGAAGCACTAAACTCATACGGGGCATATAGCGCCGGGAGAATGATAGAGAATCTGGTTTAACTCTTGGATTACTGGCACTAAGCAAGTCTTACTGGGAGTAAAGAAGTTTTAATGAAACAAAACAAGTCTTGCTGGAACTAAGCAAGTCTTACTAAAATTAAACAAGTCTTACTTAAAAATAAACAAATCTTACTGGATTAAAGCAAGTCTTATCGAAGCTAAACAAGTCTTCCTGGAACTAAGCAAGTCTTTCGTGAAATACGCAAATCTTACTGGAATAAAACAAGTCATATCGAAGCCGAACAAGCTTTACCAGAATTAAACAAACAAGTTTTAACTGAGGCGCACAAGTCTTACTGAATTCAAACAAGTTTTATATTAGTAAAACAAGTCTTACTGAAGGCAAACAAGTCTCGCTGAGACCAAATATGTTTGATTGGAGCCAAACAAGTCTTAGTGAAACCAAGTAAATTTTACATAAACAAAAGTGAGTCTTATTGGAAGTAAATGGCTCTTACTAAAGCAAGGAGGAGAGGGAATTTATATATAATTTATATATAAACTCGCATTCAAAAATCATTACTGTCTGATGACGCAATAAAAACAATAGAAACAAACAAAAAACAATAAAACAAATGTCGATTGAAACTGAATATAATGTTATGATTTAAAAAACCAGCCTGTAAACCCAAGGAAAAACAAATAGGGAATAAACAGAAGAATGCGATTAAAGAGACGTGAATGAATAGAAGGTAGATAAATTGATGAATGTCAATAGACGGGGAATGTCCTTGTTAGTTGCCACTTGTCAAAGGCACTTGTCGTTAGACACCTAGACTGAATTGGGGGCCCTCCCTCACTCTGTGTATGTGTGTGCATTCATTTAATTGTGGTTGCAGGGGTCGAGTCATAGCTCCTGGCCCCGCCTCTTCACTGGTAGCTTGTGTGTGTGTGTGTGTGTGTGTGTGTGAGCGTGCGCTGGCGCGATAAAGGGGTGATCATTAGCATGTCAATTGACGGTTTTCTATCATTTACATATCAATGGGGCGGCGCGCAGCTATCAGAACAGCTCCTGCCAAATCCCTCCGCTGATGCCACATTCCGACAGATCCTGATTTTTTTTGTAAACCTTTACATCAACTATTAAAAAAAAGTCTCACAAAACCAGAATATGTAACCAAACATCCCATCAGGTTTTTAAAACTCCCATTCATCTAGAAAAATGTATATGAATAGCAAAAGCCTAGAATATCTATGGAGGAAATGGCTCGGTGGCAACTGTTCATAATTTCCCCCCGGAAACAAAATACTAGGCTGCGGGTACGATAATTCCTAATTTTAACCAGTTTCTTTCAATAAGATAATCCAAACTGATTATTACTTTTGGATTACGTTGTGAGTAGCAATCTATAGACAGGCCAAAGAGACAGTTTCGCTCAGAGCTGAGAATAAAAAACACACTCAGAAGACTATATTACAAGGACACCAATGGAAATAAGTCACTTCGTCTGACATTTTTTTTTGATGGGGGAGGGGGAGTTATCCTAGGTAATTTACACATATATTACCATGTATGATAATTATAGTCACCTGAATTTGTGTAACTGTACTTATGTGTACCTGTATTTAAATAACCTTACTTCCCGTTCTTGTCGGAGCGATTTAAGCAGACTGTGGGCACCTGAGGTCTACTGTCCCCCTCCAGCCATATTATCACGATTTCGTGAGTTAAAAATGTGTCTCTTGTTATTAATGGAAGGTAGACCGTCCTTCCTCCATCAACGTTCAGGGTAATTTTTTATCTGAATTCAGTGGTATATATAATTTTGCAGATTAAAACTACCCCCCCCTCCCCCCACACACAAAAAAATAATGTTCCTTTTCGTAAATCGTATTGAGGGAAACTTTTTAACATGAATTCTGAAATATAATTTTACCTAGATTTCTAAAGTTACTTTTTCCATAGAGTAAATTTTCCTGTTAGGCTTATTGCAGCTCTATTGCAACATTCCCATTCGGGTTTCGCGCTTCCCCATGAATATAATAATAATAATAATATATATTACAACACTTACATTATAACAATTCATAGATCCTACATAATCTGTAGTCCACGTTCCATGACAACTTCTTGGAGAAGGCGATTCAAATTTTGTATCAGGATAATGGTGAAAGGGGCTCTTGATCCATGGAATTGGAGCTACCCATAGCTCCCTTTCTCCAGGCACTGTTTGACCCGAATGAATTCACCGCTTTCTCATGCCAACTAACAATTTGTTCTCTTCACTGCTTGTGGATGGTGAGGATGGTCTGACTAGTTAATATCTATTATATATTTCAGGCGTCTGGGGCGTCACTGCAAGTCCCAAACTTGTCACTGCAAGTC
Organism: Cherax destructor; assembly: GCA_009830355.1. Lineage (NCBI taxonomy): Eukaryota > Metazoa > Arthropoda > Malacostraca > Decapoda > Parastacidae > Cherax > Cherax destructor. The sequence continues at coordinate 458,936 of WNWK01000052.1, forward strand.
TTAAGTCAGACTTGTCACAGCAAATCCCTGTACTGACACTGCAAGTCATAAGCTTTTCACTGCAAGTCCCCAAGCTTGTCACTGCAAGTCCCCAAGCTTGTCACTGCAAGTCCCCAAGCTTGTCACTGCAAGTCCCCAAGCTTGTCACTGAAAATCCCAGGATTGTCACTACAAATCCCAGGATTGTCACTGCTAGTCCCAGGAGTGTCACTGCAAGTCTCAGGATTGTCACTGCAAGTCACAACCTGGACCAGATTAATATAAAAATGTGCGTATTTCCTCGTTACACTTCATTTACGTCTCACACAATTAAAATACATACGTACTTAAGTAATTATTTCTTTATTTTTTTCTTCTTTGATCAGTTTCTGATAAATAAACAATACTGTTAGGGTAATATTTTGTTGCATTCCTCCCATGTTCAACAATTTAGCAACTCTAGTGGTGTTATACCTAAGACGTGAGGCGATATTTACGTGCTTTAGGCTAAGATAGGCCTGAATGCCGTAGCCATCAATAATAAACATTTAAATACATAATAAACGCCTTATTAGTAAGCTGACTTGTAAGGGAAGATATACACTACTACAGAGAGCTTTGTAAATATATACATTACGCCGTTGTTAAGCATTTATATACGATGAAAACGTTGACACTTACTGCCATCTGACGAGTGAAAGATTTTGTCGTATTGATGTTATTATTATGGGTTTTGGACTTGGGGTCTCTCCAGGGAACCTTAACTACATTGTTTTCAACATTTCAATGGAAGACGTTGTTGAGTTAGGTATGGCTGGCGTGTGTACGGTGTTGTAGTTACGTAGCGCTGGCGTGTGTATAGTGATCTATATGAGTGGTGTTTTATATTGTAAATGATAATGTGAAAATTGTACACTTAGTGTTTGTGAATCTGAACATTTTGAAGGCGCTTTTGTGAATATATGCTTATAAACTAAGCATTTTGAAAAACTGTTTTGAATATAAACATTTTGTTACAGTTTAGTTGATGTGTGGAAAATTTTAATTTGGTGTGGTTCGTGAAGGGCTTCTGCTGCACACTCCTCCAGAACCCCTCAACACCTGACCGAGTGAAAGGTAAGTAAGGTGGCGTCAGGGCGTAATTGGTGCTGTGGCGTCTTGAGACGCTGCGCTGGACTTACTATACACCGAGAGGATGTAATATCTTTCACTGTGAATACGCTGAGTGTGGTGAATCAAAAACAGAGTTAAGCTGTTGTTTAAAGACATGTCGTCCTCTGTGTTGCTTTGTCAAAAACGACAGTTCACTTTAAACCAGCTATCTTTAGTATTAAAGTGTCATTGTTTTGTCGTGTACTGATTTACATTATTGGGATGCGTTAGCAATGTGCTGCTACATTATTCTGAATGATACGTAGAAGGAAGGAAAGGTAACTGTTTCGTATGTGGTCACCTATCTGTGGTTGCAGGGGTCGAGTCACAACTCCTGGCCCCGCCTCTTCGCTGGTCGCTACTAGGTTCTAGGGATGTATCGGATGTAAAAATTTACATATCCGCGGATGCGTATGTGTATACGGATGTCTTACTTATTTCGCGGATGTGGATGCGGATGTAAGAAATTGTGCGGATGTTCCGCGGATTTCGGATGCGGATGCATATGCGGATATCTGTTTACAGTAAAATGCGGATGCGGATGTAAGAAATTGTGCGGATGTTCCGCGGATGCGGATGCGGATATCCGATACATCACTAGATTCACTCTCTCCCTGCTCCATGAGCTTTATCGAACCTCTCCTTAAAGCTATGTATGGATCCTGCCTCCAGTACATCACTCTCTAGATTGTTCCACTTCCAGACAACTCTATGACTGAAGAAATACTTCTTATCATCCCTGTGACTCATCTGAGTTTTCAACTTCCAGTTGTGACCCCTTGTTGCTGTGTCACATCTCTGGAACGTGTCACAGTATTAGCGTCAACCTTAACTTGGGGAGATGAAGATGGCTGGAACGGAATTCATTAAAGAAACTCTAATCATATTCAGTAAAAAACACTTAACATTTCACCCTCCAGCGTTGACTTTATCTTTTAATGTGTTCACTCCTTCCCCTTAAAAATAATTTAGCCTTCCAAAGCTGCAAGGAACACCCCCCTTCCCTTCCCCTCAAGGGACGTTCCTTGACGCTGGTGAGAGGCTCTTGATCTAGGTTAGGTTAGGTTCGTCAGGACACCGGACAGGTGTTTCCTGACGCGGGTCTTAGTCAGATGATGACCCGCCGTTGGAGCTTTGGTCATCTGACCGAGGCCTTCCACTGGCTTACCGGTCCACCCCTTTAAAAATTATGGTCTATTACAACCATTTTTTGGCTAGGGAATTTGATCTGCGCTCAAGTTCCCTGAATGCCTTCCATCCCTCCCTCCCCCCCAACAGGCGCTGTGTAATCCATGCGGGTTTAGCGCTTCCCCGTAAACGAGGAACACCGAGTCGAAGAGGTCGTTTCCCTTGGCCAACAAAGCGGACAATTTCGGCTTGTCAGCCAATCTGGTTTGTAAATGGAGTATGGTGGCCAACCACCGGCAATTAGCAGTCATGTAAATAAATTTTAACATGCAAATTGTTGTCTAGAGCTAAGAAGAATATATAAATGTATATTGATTCATTACTTGGACCAGACGGTGTTAAAATTCACCAGACTCGGGGAATAATAATTGATAATTTTATTAATTGTTTTTGACGTGTTTAATGATGCAATTTTTTTTGGGGGGGAAGGAGGGGGAGATTCATTTGTGTTTATTCCGCGCATTAGGTATGTGGTTTTGCTCTGTTATTGACTGTGTTGCTGACTGCCTGCTGCCTTTCCCGTGGCTTGGTTGGCAGCGCTCTCGCCTCACACTGAGTGTCCGTGGTTCAATCCCCGTCATGGGTGGAAACACTTGGTGTGTTTCCTCACAATTGCTGTCCATGTTCACCTAGCAGTACGTAGGTACCTGAGTGTTAGTAAACTGGTATGAGTCGCATTCTGGGGGGACAAGACTGAAGGACCACAATGGAAATAAGAATCAGTCCCTCAATGGCGTACTAACTTTCATGGGTTATCCTGGGTGGCTAACCCTCCATGGTTAAAAATCCGACCAAATCTTATCTTAATCTTATCCTCCGTCTGCCCGCCCTGAAGACAATTGCTTCACGGAGGAACTCCTGGACACTGGCAAAGGGATCTTGATCCAGGGAGTTAGAGCCACAGTCTTCCTTGGATCAGTGGTGGTTGTTGGTAGGGTAGTCCAATGATGCTTTATTAGACAGTCTAATAAAGATGTCTAATAAGAATATGGCTAATAAAGTTTTGTCAAACAGAGGCTTTTCTAATAAAGGCGAGCCTAATAAAGATAGGCCTAATAAAGATATGCGTAAAGATAGGCCTAATAAAGATATGCGTAAAGATAGGCCTAATAAAGATATGCGTAAAGATAGGCCTAATAAAGATATGCGTAATATAGGCCTAATAAAGATAGGCATAATAAAGATATGCCTAATGACGGTATCCTAATGGTATGCCTAATAAAGATATGCCCAATAAAACTGCGCCGAATTAAGGTATGCCTAACGAAGCCTTGTTTAAAACTGTTTTTTTTTAATTTAAGGCTCGTTAATAAACGCCCTGTTTACTAAAAGGCTTCGTAAATAATAGCATTATTTAATAAAAGCTTGATTAAAATAAAAGTCAAGACGACAAAAGGCTTGGCTAATAAGCCCCTCATGGGAGGCTTCTTGACGCCGGTGTGGTGCTCTTGATCCAAGGAATTGAATCTGACCTCCCTTTTGTTCGATTCAGGTACGTACGGGTTCAGTTGGTTTTGATGATAATATTAATAATAATACGAGTTTAGTGCTCACCCATAAATGTAATAATTGTCAAATAGTTTTATTCTCCAGTCGTTGTGGCCTCCAGTCGTTGTGGCCTCCAGTCGTTGTGGCCTCCAGCCCTCGTGTCCAGACAATACTGTGGTTGTTGGTGTCAAATACAAACAACCCTTCCCCATGACTCTCCCCTCTCCTCTCCTCACCTTCCCTCTCCTCTCCCCTCTTATCCCCTCTTCCCCCGGGTCACTCCAGTAATCTGGTTAGCAAACAGTCCCTCGCAATGCTTTTGGTAATGGTATGGGGAGGGGGGTGGAGGGATTCCCCCTGAACCCCAATGCCCCCACCTTTTGAAATTTCCCCCCGAGTAGGGAGGGGATTTAAAGAGTAGAAAATTGCTGTGTCAACTTTAGTAATTGGCGAGTGGTTAAGGGGGCGGGGAGGGTCCATACGAAGTCACGTGGCAATGTTCATAGACCGTAATAGGTGTGGAAAATATTGGTATTTTCCGAAAGTTGTAATTGATAAACTTTCCAATATGAACAGATATCCTTAATGTACCGCTGGTACATGGGGGTATGTAATAGAGAACCATCATACCAGCGGGAAAGAAGCGGGAAGAGGCTGGGCAGGGAGGAGGTAGAGGGGAATGGGCAGAGAGTGAACAGCGAGCCTAGCGACCCGAGATCAGGTGGTGAAATGGCCTGTCGAATTTGGAGACTCCGCCCACCAAATCGGATTTAATTACCTCCTTTCGTAATGTGGAGGAATATCCAGTGACGCGGGGAATATCAAGTGGGACAATCGGTCCAGGAGGTCCAGTAATCGGACAATAATTGTGAAATAAGGTGCCGCCGGCGAGTGACGCGGCCATAGGCCTATTTGAACTGAGTGAAATGACCATACGGCAGGATAAAGTCGTAACCCTGATGCTGGGGAGTTCATCTTAGAAGAGACTGAAATATATTCGATGAACTTTGGGAAATGGTGAATATAGTGAAACCGAGTTGTAAATAATCAGGGGTTGATTGTACCGGGCGAGGCTAGCTTGGGTACGCCATACCCGACCGCCATATTGGATGCGGTTGATATGAACTAACATATCGCAAGTTATCTACTCGAAATTCAAGTATCGAGACTGTGAATGTGTATAAACTAGTGGGGCATTAAGCCGGGATATACGTAATATGTAAAGTTATACGTATAAACAGTACAAAGGGTCGGATTAGTGAGAGGATCTGATTCGCTACCCCGACCAACCACATGTTAACTAACGCTTGGTCTCGTGGGCGTATAAGAGTGCACGGAAATTAACCTTCCTTGACTCGACGAGACAGCTACTACCATCGCGATCGAATCAGATCGCAGGAGGACGTCAACAACGGAACAACTCCCTCATCTAAAGCTAAGTACTCTGCTTGCAACTTTGTTATTGGCCAATGATATTGTTACGCACAGTAGATGTACTTTAGCTAGGTCAACGATCTACGATACACCGCTATGATGCTGTTAATTAGGTGAGTGTTGGTCATGTTAATTTAACTGTGTGTTCTCTACCTCTTCTCCTGATTGATCAGTTGTCTAATAACCAATACAGTCCACTTAAATTTAACATAACATAATTATAATAAATGATCTTCTCAGATTTATTTATACTGGTCCAGAGTGCAGTGGGCTAACGAGAATATTGAAGGTACCCCCTCGGTGCGGCCAGGAGCGGGTAAAGTTCTCACATACCTTAAAGGGAATGACTGCGGTAAAATTATACGAGTCTGTCATCTTCCTGGGAGTTTGTTTATTGCTAGTGGTGGTGTCCCAGATAGACTTATCTCTCACAATTCCACACAATAGGTGCGTATTTCAACGCTGGTAATGTTCACAGAGATACTCGGTCATAGTTTTAATTTACGTGTGCCTATGATAGGGATGGGGGGTGAGACCTAAACGTGGTTTTTTTTCTCCCTCCCTCCCCCCCTCCCTCGATTCAACATAAAGGTTTTCTTCTGCTCGTAACTCTAGAAACTTCTCATCCGATCGCATTCAAATTCTGAAGATATTTGAACGCACGTGCGAGGAGACAGGGCACGCGTCTCCTGACGAATAATCTTAAATGCGTCAACGTACAGATGACGCCGAGGATTTTGAGTGATAGAAGGATGAATATCCAACAAGTACGTTTGTGTGTGCGTGTGTGTGCGTGTGTACGCGTAGGAGCGAGTGAAGAAAGTGATTTTTGGGACCTGGCGTTGTTACAGTGTAAAGAAACTATCATTTATCAAGACTTTCCGTGCGTTAAGCGAGAGCTTAACGCACGGAGGGCCCGGGTTCGATTCCCGGCGGGGTGGAAACATTTCGACGCGTTTCCTTACACCTGTGTCCTGTTCATCTAGCAGCAAATAGGTACCAGGGTGTTAGTCGACTGGTGTGGGTCGCATCCTGGGTGACAAGATTGGACCCCAATGGAAATAAGACACAGTCCTCGATGACGCACTGACTTTCTTGAATTATCCTGGGTGGCTAACCCTCCGGGGTTAAAAATCCGAACAAAATCTTATCTTACCTGCATTCTGAGGGATGACTGGGGGCAAATGTTGCAGTTTGGCGGGTCGTTTAAATTGTGATGGTTATGCACCTCTAACAAGACAACTGAACGAATAATAGTAAGTGTATTTCCTTCAAGAAGAACAAAAAGGCACAATACCGTGACTGGAACAATACACAAATAACCCTCACACAGGACAGAAAAGCTTACCCCAACGTTTCTGACCGACTTGGGCCATTTACAAAGTCACACTCCTATGTGCGGGTTATTTGTGTATTTCCTTCTTTGGGGTTACTCTGCCTAGGTACAAAGGTGCTGATGGGGTAAATTAAATGTTGTAAATGAAATTTAATGAACGACGGGGACAAAAATCCCAAAATACACAAGTATGGAGTAAAGTTCCCATTTTCTGTATAATGAACAGAGAAGAACGAATGTTAACGAAGGGGTAACTAAAGAAGATACCCGTGTTTGGTTGTTCGTGCAAAGTAAGTAGCAATAATAAAAATATTTCTTCGAGTACATGATACAATTTACACATACCTAGCTGACATCAGTGGCATACTATATAGAAAGTCGCTGATTATGCAAACCATTTCGGGCAACTTAGTTAAAGTTTGTCCCAAGGATGCGACCCAGTCGACTAGCAACAGGTACCTACTTGCTGCTAGGTGAACAGGCACAGCAGGTGTTTTAAAGAAACATACCCAAATGTTTCCACCCGTACCAGGTGAAACACTGCTGTAGGCCTTTTGGACCATGCTAGGCAGGTCTAACTCGCTCCCATAGATACACACCCTTTCAACCCATATTTAAACCTACTCAAAGTTTTCTCTTCACTGACGCTATCTGGGGAGGGATGGTTCGATTTCACTCATCTACGATATCGATCATGACCATAAAGCTGAACTCTTCTCCAGGCTGAGGGACTGACCACCAAAAATACTTTTTCTCCAAGGTTGATGGACTGATTACATCATCTTTATTTCATTACTACTTCTTCCTTTGTATTTTACTGAGAAAACCAACTATGTAGGCGAAACGGTTCATCAGTTAAGATACCCAAGTGTTGCACTTGTGTCTTAATCTTTAGCTTTTGCCTAACGTATGAATATTCCACAGCTTTGGAGTTTTCTTAAACATTGCCGTTTCGCCCAGCTAATGACCTGCTGCTTGGATGGTGTTTCTAATGCATTTATATACCAATTTTACCCTGGCTGCCAACCGTAACAGTCTGCTGACTCCCAGTTATTTCTGTCTAAGAGTCTAATAGGCACACTGTAGTCACACTTGTATGTTGGGGATAAACTGTATAAATTATGATAACTCGCTAATGGGACGTATTGCCATTGTCTCTTCAAGTATTTCACATGTAGGCCTAGAGGGATTAGTACCAAACTTGCACACGAGAGTCACTCCCTACGAAAGCAAAAGGCTCGGCAGACGATGCAACATCCCCCCAATGAAAAGCAAGGGTGCCACTAGCACGTTGAGAGACAACACAATAAGTGTCAGGGGCCCAAAACTGTTCAACTGCCTCCCAGCATACATAAGGGGCATTACCAATAGACCCCTGGCTGTCTTCAAGCAGGCACTAGACAGGCACCTAAAGTCGGTACCTGACCAGCCAGGCTGTGGTTCGTAGGTTGGACTGCGTGCGGCCAGCAGTAACAGCCTGGTTGATCAGGCTCTGATCCAACATGAGGCCTGGTCACAGACCGGGCCGCGGGGGCGTTGACCTCTGGAACTCTCTCCAGGTAAACGTGTATGCAAGGATCCCTACGGAAATTACCCCTCTTTGCTTGGTTTACCTGGGTTATACTAGGTTAAAATAAAATAGGGATACCCTGAAAAAAGTTCATTGTCTTCCTCTTTTTTTTTCTTCATCGTTTTCGTCTTCACCATAGTCTTCCTCACCATCGTCTTATTCATAACCTTCGTCTTTTCTTCACCTTCGTCTTCCTTGATGAATAAGACACCTGTGTATCACTCAGGTATCTTTGTCGGCAATAAAGATACCTAAGTTCTGCACATGTCATTATTCATCTGTCTACTACTAGGTAATGTTTACTATTATATTTGATACATCATCTTTATTCCCTCACCTTAGTCTTCTTTATCATCATACTTTATTTCCCTCGAATAACTAAAATACACGAGATACCTATAAATATTGAAGTTTCATTGTCATTTTCTATGAAACAGATTAAGAGAACTCATTTCGAGGGTAACTATAAAGAAGACCATACAAGACTTGAAAGTAAGTTGAGGTAAGATTTGTTCGGATTTTTTTTTCCGGGGAAGTGTTAGTCACCGAGGATAACCCAAGAAAGTCAGCGTGTCATTGAGGACTCTTCTCTTTTTCATTGGGGTCCTTCAATCTTGTCCCCCAGGATGAGACCCCCACATCAGTCGACTAACACCCAGGTACCTATTTACTGCTAGGTGAACAAGGACAGCAGGTGTAAGGAAACATGCCCAATATTTCCAGAAATGCCGGTAATCGACCCAAGGACACTCAGTGTGTGAGGTGAGCTTATTTAGGTACAATTACAGACACATTATTTTTGATGATCACAATTGTCTTGCATAATAATGTGTCTAAGTTATCTAAGATAACTCTTATTGCTCTGATACTTCATCTGGTTCCCAACGGAAATGGGTTTAAGAAGCGGGTACTCGCTTATGAACAGTGGGCCAATTAAACACTATTGTTAGTTAAGACTAAAGGGTTTTAAAAAATATCATGGAAAAATGCAGATGGTTATAATCTGGCAATCTCCTTGGACATTTTGTATTGATTTTTATATAACTGATCCAAACGGGCTTAGCTTTTTTGTGACTAAAATGATTTACTGAAAAGCTACTGACAGCAAATAATTTAAGTTCTATTAATTTTTGTGGCAAACTTTTGTGTTATTCTCTCAGCTCTGCAAAAAGTGAGCTTAGAACACAGTGTTCTATTTTCCAATAGAGTTCGCTGGTGATCCTGTGGTGGTCTGTGTCGGAGTCTCTGGCGGTTACGTCTGTCAGTAATGTGTGAGAGTTGAACTTGAGACCTTTGAAGAACGGCAGCCCCAGTTTATTGAGGGCTTGCAATACCTGGGGTTTTTTGGCATCGGACTGTGTCGCCAAGATGATGATTTTCTCACTTCCTTCGTCAGTCAAGAGAGAGTACAGGTGTTTGTAGACGGACCTGTAGGAGTCGGAGAGGTGTTGTAGTCTCGCCGGCACTACGAAGCCTATGATGTCGAAGTAACGCAGATCGCAGACTTTTACGAGCTTTGTTAGGCGGGACATGATGTTTTTGTTGTGGGTGTGTTCTTCTGAGCCTCCCAAACCCGGCGTGTCAATGATGATGAGATTGTGGTGGTCATGGGGTTTGGTAAGAGGTTAAAGGAATAAGCTGTTGCAAATCTGGTTTTCTTTAGTCTCCTTTCCTTCGTGAGTCTGTTGAGTGGGTCACCATTTATTATTAAACGGAAGTTGTCTTGGAACTTGACGTCAAAGATATGGTTGACTATGGCCGTGGCCAGTGTCGTTTTTCCCGAGTTTCTTTCTCCCACCAGAAGAACGACTTTAGTAGGCCTGTTGTTGGCTCCTCCTAGAGTGAGCTTTTCTATCTTTATTCCTTCATCCCGGTGGTCCACCTTCATCAATAGCTGGCGAAGTTCCAGACCATCTTGATGACCCACAACCTCTGTGAATTGATGAATGACTCGTAGTCTCGACAAGTCAGACACATCCACATGACCTTCTTCTAATCGCTTAACAAGTGACATTCTCAAGGGTGAGGAATCTTTCAACTCCTGAAAGAAATCTTCAACTCCATGGTAGTCGAAGTGGCGAAATATTTGGAAAAAGAAGTACTCTTCTGGACTAACATTAACAGTGGCTGTGTTTCCGTTGTCGATTATAAATAAATTACTGTAACTGATGTTAGCCTTTTTTAGTGAGCTTAGGATAGGCATGTAAGATGTAGTATCCGTCACGAAGATCTGCGTAATACTCTCCAGCTCGTCGAATGAAACTGCAAGTAGCTCGTAGGTATTGATGAGTTGTTGAAGGGCATCTACAGATGATGGCGCCACAATGCTCACACCGTCGACCATAGTCGATCCAATATCTTGAAGAAATAACTCCAAGTATTGCAGAATTTTAATGTCTCTCTCTGTGTCTTTCGGCGACCCTAACGCTGGCACATCCACAAGGACCAGGTTAAAGGGCATGGTCATGTCATGTGTTTGATTAAAGATATAAGCATATATAGTGTCCGCAGTGTCCTTGAAGATAAAATTATCTACAAGAATCAAGCGATATGTATCCCTGATTTGAACGCCGAGTATGTAGTTCACAAAGGTATCCTTAAGGTATGCTTTACTTCGCGGATCATCGCCGAAGAGAAGGACCACTTTATTCGGATGATCGTTGGAGGAACCGTAAGTTTGTTTACACACAGGGTCTCCAAGAGAAGAGGAAGAAGTCATCTGCAGCGGAAGAAGCGAGAGGCCGCCCTCTGTGAACCCGTGGCCGCCCTTGAACCCGTGGCCGCCCTCTGTGAACCCGTGGCCGCCCTCTGTGAACCCGTGGCCGCTCACACCCACCATGACTTGCCTACCGGGAAAGAAACAAAACAATGATATTAACGTGAAATATACACTGACGCACGTGACTGATAACTCGTAGATAAACACAAAATAGTATCATCCGATAACCAAGTGAACACTCCCCCTTGAAGCTGGGTTAACATTAACACGGAGATTTGCCATTCTTTCCACATGTTGCTTGCCTGACTAAAGCCCCAACAACTCTCTTGGCATAAATGGTGGGGATATTTTTACTTTCGTCGAAATTTGCTAGCACTGTAGGCTGATGACAAAAATAATATGGAAACAGACTGTAGAATGTGAAAAATAGATTTTGAATGACTTGCTCTGTGATGACTGATGTGATAGTGAACTAGTGGTGGCAGTAGCAAACTGATAATGATAGAGCAAATTTCATAATTTTAGGAACTTAATATGTGCAAAGTACTAAATAACCAAGCGGTTCTTTTTCTTTATAAATACAATAATCAAGAGAACACAGGTGATTCCATCAAGTGATGCCACTGAAGGGTTCTTCCTTGGATCAAATTTGATGCCCTCCTATTTCTAGGTGCTATAAAACTATTATGGATTTAACAATTCCCTATTAATAAATTTTCTATATATATATATATATATATATATATATATATATATATATATATATATATATATATATATATATATATATTTGTGTGTAATGAACACTTCTCAGTGCTCAATAATATACCCCATGGAGACATTCAGAAGGTGAGTACGTACACTCATTCTCTCTCTCTCTCTCTCTCTCTCTCTCTCTCTCTCTCTCTCTCTCTCTCTCTCTCTCTCTCTCTCTCTCTCTCTCTCCTCTCTCTGCGGCGCTGTATGACCCTGTGGTTTAGCGCTTCTTTTGATTATAATAATAATTCTCTCTCTCTCTCTCTCTCTCTCTCTCTCTCTCTCTCTCTCTCTCTCTCTCTCTCTGTTTTTGAAAGTAAAGGCTCGTAGTACAGAGTATGAGAGTACAATATATATTTTGCTGGCTTCTGTATCAACAGTATCAACATGCAAGACTTAACTACTGGTTCTCTTAAACAGACACTTCTGATATACTCATATTCAACCAATAAGTTTATGATTCAAGTGTCATACTGCAGTTCTCTCTCGTTTCTAGAGAGAAAAAGGCACACCTTGAACCACCAGATTTCACTAGGACAACGTGTGGCTGCGTAGTGCTTCATCTAATCATGACTTGCGATACACCGAGCTAAACGTAGTCCCATGAAATGCCTGGTCTGCAGACTGCGTCTTTCCTTCAGTGGGTCTTGTACGTAAAAATCACCCATAACACAAAACTGTGGAGATATAGGAATAACACTAAGATGAAGGTAAAGATTACAGGTCGACTTGGCTAACAATTACCACCTGCCTGGTGAGCTGTTTATCAACTTGTTACAAAGTAGGTGGCAGTTTTCCCGAGAGGTTTACGTGTACACTTAACTGATAGGTGACCTGTGAGTGTCATGGAAGGGAGGTTGGAGTGCCAGGCCTGGTGCCATGCTCCCGCAAATCAGTTGATAAGAGAAAGTATTATTATCATTGTTGTCATGGGGTAGCATTAAACATTGATAGGAGATAGTCACCTGATATTAGGAGATAAATTTTACGCATCGCATCACATCACACACACACACACACACACACACACACACACACACACACACACACACACACACACACACACACACACACACGCGTAATACCTGCATTAATGTAAAAAACACACACACACATACACACACACGCGCGCGCGCGTAATACCTGCATTAATGTAAAAAAAAACATACATGGTAACTAAGACACTATTAGCTGGGTCAGTAGGACAATTCCAGCACTTCAACAATACTTCTCCGTAAAGTTTTATGTAATAGTGTCATATCTGGTGAGAATAAGTTTGGCCAATGTTTCAGAAATTAGGAATGAATCTATTGTCTGTTTGACGCTGTTAGTTGTGGCATTTGGGGCCGAGTGTAGGAATAGTTGGTTCCGTCTGTCAGCTTCCTTGATAACTAATTTGTCGATGGTAAGGTTCATCAGTTTTGTGTTGCGGTGAATAGCACAAGTGTTCGTGTCATCTCTGTGGCAGGCACCTCTGTGTCTACCCTAGATGTTTCACCCACGTAAAACTTGTCACAACCTCCACAGGGTATCATGTATTCTCCAGGAATGGAGTCTTTGGATGCGGTTTTCTCTTTAACGAAATTCTTTATTGCGTTGGAGGTTAAAGTGGCAACACTTAATTGTTGGCTTCGGTTAAGAATGTATTGAGTTATTGTTTATGTTGTAGCTTGGTAGAATCTGTGTGCTGGGGTGAAATCTCTGGCATTGTGTAGTATCTTCTCGGTGCCTTGAAGTCTGTGATGAAGTGTAAAAAATATAAACACGGTATGGGTGGGGTTAGAACCCATGGCGAGTGAATCGTACCGTGGTTTATTTGCAATCGTGTTGTTACGATTTCATGAATCGTGATGAAGTGTTGTGAAGAGCAAAGTTCAAAGGAAGTTTCATTAATATAGTCGCATTTTTCTCGGAATGTGGTCGAGATACTTGTAAGGCCTCGAAGGATTTGTTAATCACCTACATTCCTAAAAGAAGAAATGAAACTGCATTAATAAAACCTTTTGCTGGCTAAGCATTATTACTGCAGGTGACCTGACCCGTTAATTTTGCGGCTCCTGCGTGTCCATACTTGCGGAAACTCTTGCTCTTGCATTTCTGCGGACGATACATTTTCTGACTAAAATGCCATAAACCGTTTCTTCTTGACAAGGTGTAACGTTTGTCAGGAAAGAGGGAAGCGTGTCCTGACAAGGGTCTGTCAGATGATATACCATACAGTAAATACCGTATTTCGAGGCTTAGATGCATTTTTTTCCATAAAATGTCTCCAAAAACCACCCTGCGTCCTATAAACGGAAGGTCAGTGACTGGAGCTATAAGTTTGGGGTGTGGGGTGGGCTGTAGCTCTCCCAGTTACGTCCGATGCTGAGCCATTGAAACAAACACAAGTCTTATAAGCTGCGTCTTATAAGCCGCGAAATACGGTAATCACCCGCTGGCTTAATCGTATGTGGTTTCAAATCCCATTTAAATAAATGTTAAATACAGAGTAAAATCCTAGCGTAATTAATAAGACTGTCATGATAGTTTAATCTGGTTGTATTATGCTGAGTTACCTCGACCGGTTTCCAGGGCTTTACCTGTGTCTGAGGAAACTGGTACTTGGGCCTCCCGCTTGCATTTCGACTGACCAAAATGTCATTTGTGTTTGAGCACTGGAATTAGCTTCTTCCGTGAGGTTGTCTAGCTCGTTCTACCTTTTTTTCCCAATGCTCTTATACTGAAGACGTGTTTCTTGACGTCAGTGTGACCAGCTTGGTCTACACCTTCTCCTTCTACATTTATTTTTTGCTCTGATAAAGATGCTGTCCTTGTTGCCTCAAACTTAACTAGTTATAATTACTCGTCTTTTATTAATATATCATAATTATTTTTTATACTTTACGTCGTTACTCCTCTCAACCTACTCTTGGAACTCCACTTGTGATATAAGTGGAATGATCCCATTCTACGTTGCTTCGGCAGAAAATTTAGGAGAATGTTCTCTTGTCCTTTATATTTCCAGTTCAAATATATTTCCAGTGTTCTCTCGTGAGCTCACCTCACCTTCTATTCTCAAAGAAAAAATAGATCTAGTATTCGCAGTCTTCACATCTCAGGTATCTTAATACCGGAAGGATTTTTTTTCAAGGCATGTCTCCAATTGTTTTTTTTAGCTACTTTAAAAAAATGAGTTTTTTCACATGGCCTCCTGTTTCCTTCAGTGCTGTCTTCAAATAACCCAATGTTGCATATTAACTACATTCATGGGATCTGTTTACATTTTTTAATGACCCTAAGAAATTTCCTCCAAATTGTTTTACGGTTTTATTTTACACCCAAAAATTCGCTTGGGCCCAGATTTACATCTCTATAGACATATCCACATTATATTTTACTGATCATTGTATTAAAGTTTTCCCAGTAAGTTTTCCCAGTAATCCTTTATTCTGCTTAAAGTTTATCAGTACTCACGATCATAGTGTTTCTTATGGCTAATAGTTCTAGGACATTATTAATATTGTAGTAAATTTTGTATTAAGCGAGGTGGAAGGTATATCAGCACATGTTACGATGTGACAGGTGTTTTTACGGGGTTGACTGGTAAGCCAGAGAAAGGTCTTGGTCAAATGTCCAAAAACTGTGTGTGTCAATATACAATGACATAAATCAGGTTAGTGTTTAGGAGTGTTTTCACATATTTGCTTTCACTTGCTTGGGGTTGCTCCTGGCCCGGTCTCTTAACTTTTCATAACTGGGTACACTCCTAGCTTCGTAGACTGTCTTAAAGCTGTGTATGATGCCAGCCTCATCTTCTTAATCACCTTGACGTTGAAGAAATAGTTCCTGACACCCATGTTGCTCATGTGTCTTCAACGTCCAACTATATATTAGTATATTATTATTATTCAAATGCTATTTTTTATTTTCATTGATTCTACTTGCTACTACTAATTATAACTACTATTGCTACTAGTACTACTGCTAGTACTATCACACTTAGTACTACTTGTATTACTGCTAGTACTATTGTTACTCTTAGTACTACTACTATTATTATTAGTACTATTATTAGTACTATTATTAGTACTATTATTAGTACTATTATTAGTACTATTATTACTAGTAGTACTACAATGACGACCAAAACGACTGAGGTCTCAAATCATTCCCAGTACACAAGGAATGATTTCCGCGTTGCACTGAAAATTTTCTGAAAAGTTCTTGCGCATTCACTTTAAAAACACACTATCAATAATACTCTGACTCAGGCGTTGACCTTCTTGAAGAACTGTTTGCACCGTCGGTCGATAACCAAAGCAACACCGCTCGAATACATTGCCAAATAGGCCATGTGATCCATGACACAGTTATGGATCACTGGGGAGATCGGACACTCTGAATATAACACATATCTAAGTGTTGCACATGTGTTTTTGTACCTCCGACATGAGATACACCGGAAGTGGGCAAGGGGTGTCTAGGTCAGCAAGAAGATCCAGGGATGCTGAGTGAGGCTGCAATTAGCCTGGTACTTCTTACCAGGCAAGCAGCCACGAAACAAACACACACACACACACTGGAATACACGCTGGAATAGTCTAGCAAGTGATGTATTGGAGGCAGGAACCATACATAGCTTTAAGACGAGGTATGATAAAGCTCATGGAGCAGGGAGAGGGGACCCAGTAGCGACCAGTGAAGAGGCGGGGCCAGGAGCCGAGTCTCGACCCCTGCAACCACAATTAGGTGAGTACACACACACACATAGACCATCATCAGCAGATTGTGGTCAAAATATCCGGTATTTATTTGATTTGAATTTTGTCTCAACTGGGATTTATTTATGATAGTGTTTATAATACTCGTGTATTGTTCCACCTTTTTCGTTAATATTTCTCGAAAATTATCTTTTGGTCTTCACGGTAAATAAAATATTTCTGAATGGTCAGACTTAGCGTCAAGCGACGTAATATTACGTAACGCTCGTGTGTATCAACAAGATATTATTCCAGTTTTTATCGACTGTATTTTTTTCGTTTGTTTAACCTTTCCTTTGCTACGAAATTACTGAGATTTGAGAAAGAACTTAATTAAAAATTTGCTTCTAACATTACAGTATATTCTATAGTCAAATTAATTATACTATAGCCAGTTTCTAGAAGAATTATTCTCGGGTAATTGGGTGAAGTGAACTGTGTTATTATCTGTTGTTGACCTCAGGGTCATCGCCCCCCCCCCGCTTCCCCGTCCGCGGCACTAACAACCAGACCTCCTGGTAGTCAATGGCCTGATCAATCAGGCTATTGCATCTCAACGTAAACAACACAGCCCGGCTCACCAAGAACCGATTCAAAGAACTTTTATAAATTCTATTGTGGCAATAAATTTTTTGGTTAAGAGAAGAGCTAGAAAATGGAACTGAATCATATTCGAGCCCAAGAAAGGGAAGGTAGTTGAAATTCTTAGGATCAAGAACGTGCTTCACAAGCAGTGTCTGCCCTTGAGACTGGTTATGAAGCAACTGTTAATGTGATTGTCTCAGTCTTGTATATACTTTGCTGTAAACCCTACACAAGTAAACCAGGCATAGGAGAGAGAATCTTATGACGAGACGTTTCGGTCCAACTTGGGTCATTTACAGGTCAACCTGACTGGTATTGTTGCAGTCAGGGTATTGTGCGTTTTTGTTCTTTGTTGCAAACCGATTTTACTCCAGGTTTCCTGGACACTTCCAGAGGAGGAGGAAGGGGAAAAAAATCGTCTTTCACTGGATGTCTCAAGAACACAAGCTTACGACTTGTATTTATCACATTAGAGTCAAACCTTTGACGTATTTTAGGTAGTTTCTCATATGTGTGTGTGCACTTTGCATTCAGGTGATTCTGTACAGTTTCCTAAGTTACTTGACGTTAGGTAACGTTAATCCTAGATATGTATATTTCTAGAAATAGTCTTCATTCCTTATATCCGGGTACACTGCTCCCAGTGAGGAAAAATATTTAAAAAAAAAAAAATATCACGGGCGGGGTTAGAACTCGCGATCAGAGAGTCATACAACTCCAGTTTGCTTGCAATCGTGTCATTACGATTTAGTGGTCATTAAATAAAAATAGCCGCTTTAATCAGACTATTGTAGATAGTGATGAACGTATACAGAAACAATCACTGAAGTGAATGTGTGGTTTATCACAATTCAGTTAAAATTCCCACACCCGTGAATACCTCACTAAGGTTAATGCAAAGGTGTGTATTGAGCGGTCTGTGTCTGGGGCCAGGAGCCTCATCTCTGGGAGCGGGTCTACTCTCCCTATAGGGTTCTGGTCTGGCTGAGAACCCAGCGTTTTTTATATTAATAATAATACTAATCTTTATTTCTACAAGTACATGCTACAAATTACCATAGCTGACATCAATGACATATTATATAGAAAACCCCTGGTTATGCAGAGCATTTCAGGCAAATTAAGTTAATTTTGTTCCCACGATGCCACCCACACCAGTCTACTAACACCCAGGTACCTATTTACTGCTGGGTGAACAGGGACAGCAGGTGTCTTAAGGAAACACTCCCATATGTTTACACCCGTACCGGGGATCGAACTACGGACCTCAATGTCTGAGGTAGTGCGCCACTAACCGAGCTACTTTTAGCATAAACGGTGAGGATTTCTTCTTTCTTTTATTGATATTTGAAGAAACTTCTTGTAAATAACATGGAACTGATGATGGGCACGGATTGTGGAATGTGAAAAAGCGTCAACAGAAACAAGAGCATTGACAGTAGCAACACCAGCAATAAAAACATTAGCAGGAGTTGCAGCGGAAGTATTACCAAAAACAGCAACGAAAGCATTAGTAACAACAGCAACAGTGTTAACAGTGGCAGCTGTGAGGCAGTGGGCGACGTCCACTAGTCTGACGACTTTCACTTGACTTCCTCAAGGTGGCTATCTGGACCAACTGTCTTTACCACCTCACTGGTCTCTAGTCTATTTCTGATTCTTAATCGTCCAGCCTCACTTCTGATCTTCATGTCGCCGTCTTAATCACGTTGCCTCGTTCTTACTTCCCCTTTGTTCTGCTTATTCACCCTGTCTTCAGTCTTATTGTTAGTCTTACTTGTTTTGCCTCACATTTCCTCTTGTTCTATCATTCTTTGCACTTGTCTTAGGTCTACCTTCGTTTCTATGTTCTTGTCTCTGCTACTCAGATGGTGTGCTTGCAGAGAATATTGTGTATCATGCAGCGCTAAGCCCGTATGAGTCAGTCGGCCTAATGCTCAATCGCCTATCCACCAATGTTCGAAATGTGTCCTTCAGTTAACTTCAAGCTACGAAGAGTTTAGTCGCCTCTTAACATTACACAAAAGAAAAAATCTTAAGAAATAAACTGATACGAGTATCAAACAGGACAGGATTTGAAACCATTATTATTCCTATTTTATATTATTTTTATTTGTATTTATTATTTTTTTTATATTATATTCATTGGGAAGCATGAGAATCGTATTAGTCGCACAGCGCCTTGGAACATGGAGAATAATCATGTTTTAAACTAATGTAGGAAGGCCCAGCTTCAGTTCTCTTAGAAGAAGAGTCCTTCACCCGCTTCACGACACCTCTTTCCCTGATAGGAGCTTAAATACCCACGAAGTCTTCCCTTCCTCCCTCGATATGGTACTCCCGATGTTCCCTCGAATGTTTGAGGTGATGTGGTTCAGCAGACCTTCACTGAGTTCTGAATCCTCAGTTCCATATTCAATTGCATGGTTTTACTGAAATATTTACTTAAAGAAGTGATCAGCACACTTCTATTATTCTTCGACAGTTGTTCATTACAACTTAATTTGAGTTCATGAACGATGTGGCCTTGAAGCAGGCAAAAATAGATCTACTGTTGAAGCTCATGGGCCGAGGGAAAGGGTTGGGTTACAGTTGGTGCCCCTGACGTAATGTAATACAACAAGTATTACCTCCGAATACTTTCTATTAAAGTCCCGCTTTAGCCTAGACGGCAGAACGTCGGACTGCCAATTTACGGACCGCGGTTCGAGCTCCTCGTCCACCCTCAATTCCATAATGTGTGTGGCCGAATTTGTTGTGTAACCAACTCGTTGATATTTGCTCAGTTAATTCTATATATTTAAGCTCATGCTCAATGCTAACCCACATAATAACAAACTCTAAGATTGATTGATCTGTCACCATGTTATTGAACATTGACAAGTGTTCATTGTACTTTATTCATTAAGTTCATGTTTATGAAAAAAAAAAAAATTCAGCCTTTATTTGGTTTACTCTCAGAAGGGAAAAGCGGCATTTCGATTCAGACTTTTCTGCACTGGGACAGTGTACGGCATCACAAACTGAATTGTCAGTCTACTTACCCTCACAGCAACTGATAAATTGGTGCAACAGTGTCTGGAGGAAAAAAGTCTAACGAAGGAGGGTGTGGTCTTCTGTTGACATGTGGAAGTGTGGTCTCCTGTTGACATGTGGAAGTGTGGTCTCCTGTTGACATGTGGAAGTGTGGTCTCCTGTTGACATGTGGCAGAGGGTGTGGTCTCCTGTTGACATGTGGCAGAGGGTGTGGTCTCCTGTTGACATGTGGCAGAGGGTGTGGTCTCCTGTTGACATGTGGCAGAGGGTGTGGTCTCCTGTTGTTATGACAGGGAGAAGAGATCGTCTCTTCCATTACATAATGCAGGAGAAAGGTGTGGCTTCCTGTTTACACAAGAGAAGAGCATAAACTTCTTAGTTTTATCTGGAAAATAATGGGGAGGGAGGGACAGGGTTAATAGGAGAGATCTTGACTATTTTTCTTATAAGCTCCGTCGGTACAACGAACTTGCATATCCCTATTGATAGTTGGGAATAGTGTACTATTAATGTGTGAAACAGTGGTATATGAGGCTTAAATAACGGCCCTCTGGTCAAAATCTAGCAGAGATAGTTCTTTTCTCTACTGAACCACGCAGGAATGATTATGGTTCTGTTCCCCACACAGCAGCTACTTTGGTACTATATTCTAAGAACAACAGTTCTTCTGATACCACATTTTTAAACAGAACAGATCTTTCATACTGTATTTTAAACATAAAAATTCTTCTGATACTATAATTTATACAAAACAGCTCTGAAAATATTTTCCGCAGAACTGTTCCTCTGTTCTATGAACCACAAAAGACAGTTCTGACTTCATATTCCTCACAGAGCGGTTCATTTTTGTACTGTTCCACACTGACAAATTCTCTGACACTATACACATTCCTCACTGACAGATTCTCTAGGATTATATACATTCCCCACAGACAAGTTTACTCTGCTCTATTCTACACCAAACAGTTCTTATCTGTATTATATTCCACTCATAAATAATTCTTGTCTGCTATGTGCCCCACAGATCAGTGCTATGTGCTGTATTCCATACAGAACGGTTCGTCTCAGGTACTCTGTTCCAAACCTAACAGATCTTCGAGTTGTTCCAAACTGAGCAGTTTCTCTCTGTAAAGAACAGAGCTGGACCGTTCCTCTCAGT
Organism: Cherax destructor; assembly: GCA_009830355.1. NCBI lineage: Eukaryota > Metazoa > Arthropoda > Malacostraca > Decapoda > Parastacidae > Cherax > Cherax destructor. Next base: position 480,080 of record WNWK01000052.1, read on the forward strand.
TCTGTTCCACACAGAATATCTCTTCCCAGTCCTGATGCAACAGAAAAGTTTAGAACAGACTATAAATGGGATAAAATGCACACGAGGAAGTGTCATAGGTGTATAGTTGTATTCAAGGGCATCAAACTACACGAAGGTATGGAAGAATTGCGTCTGCACACTCTTGAAGATGTCATCATCTTAAGATACACTACCATGTATTTTTTTTAAGACACTGAAACCCAACTCCAGTAGGTCATAGGACCCTTAGCCACTAAAAGAGTCCTTATTTAAGGAGACGCTTCTCTTTCCTGGCGAACAAAACTTTACCTAATACCAAGGGTGCTCGAAACCCAGTCCTCCACTCGAGAAGGAATTTGTGGCTAAGAATTATAATCTGTAGAGTGTAATTCAATATTCTTTTCTCTGGTTATCTGCTCTGCTAATGAAGGAGGATCCAGCTGTTCTTATCTATTAAAAACCAGGCTAATCTAGATTTTTTCCTCTTATATTATTAAGAAGAGCTGATTTTTTTTGTAGACCTGTCGATTAAGGCATATCTTAATTGTCTACAATTATTGGATCTACACCAGAGTTCTCTCAGAAAGCCGAGACAAGCAAGAGGAAACATGTATATGAAAAGGAGAATAAAGACACTGGCAGCAGAGAATCCTTGTAATACAACATTTCGCTCCATGTCATTGCTACCAGTCAGTCATTGCTACCAGTGTCGTCATTTCTATACGTCGGTTTTTGCCATGAGAGTCGCAGAGAGCTGAGAATTGTAAAGCCTTTGGGTTAAGGTTAAAATTTAATAAGAATTGAGGAAATCATAGATTTTTCTAACTCGTATAGTTTAGGGGAAGCGGAGATGGTGTGCTTAAACCCTACCTATTCATAATGGAAACTGGGAAGTCATTAATAACAGTTCCTTGTTCCTTCATGATGAGGGGACGAGCTAGCTACATAGGAGGGGTCGAACTTTGTTCATGGATGAACAAACAAGTGAACTGGAGAAACACATGAACTGTAGAAGCCTAAGGCCTACAGTTCCTTCAATCATTATAATTTTTATTTCCTTTTTTCTCTCCTCTTGTGTGATATAATATATTATTTCCCTCTCAATAACTTTTCATAAATGTTATCAGTGTAAAAAATAATTTATATTCTCCTTCATAAATTTATATTTAATGTTTCCCCGTAAAATTTCCATATCATGTGAGATGCTGAATAAATGATTTGAAGTGTTCTCTCAGGAGGTAAAGAAGAATCTTGAAACACATGATTTAACAACAGCGAAGAGAATTCAGTTGCTTAAATATACACAGAGAAGATCAGCATTCTTCAAGTTTCATACATACGGATAGTTCAACAGTGGATGTAATCAATACAATACTTAGACATACATAAGTTGTGTATTATACAGACTTAAGAAAAAAAAAGACAGTGAAGGAGAGGAGGGAACACAGTGAATGTTTTAAGTGATAAATACATTGGGTAAAGGATAACTATAAAGCGATTTAAGAAACTGATCAGTGACAAACAGTAGTGATAAGGCAATGATTTATAAATAACCTAACCTTAATTACCACTGTTTCCGTATTGAAAATGTTTGTAAAGGTAGTGATACCTGTTGATAAGATTACTGTACTTGATACTGGAGTTGATATCCCCACTGGAGTGTTAACTATGTTGCCCATAATGTCCTTTCTATATGGCGACATGTACTCTCACAAGATGAGTAACATGGCCCAGTAAACTCGCCCTCAGAGCCAAAATCTCAAATCTTTCTTTACCTAAAGTGTTAATCTCTCTCTGTCTGGATAGGGGCTTCACCTGCTTTAATTTCCAAGTACCTGGTGTTGCTGGCCTGGTAGCTCCTGGGCATCGACGCTACCTGGTATCCTTGGCCAAACTCGTCGGCCCTGACGTCACCCGCGCCACGGGTATATAAGCCACTACCGGGCTGACCAGCATCAGTCCAACCCAGAGAATTCAACTTCCCAAGAATGAGACAGCTTGTAAGTCCCTTCCCACACCCTCCTAAGTTGTGTCTGGCCCCCGCTGCTTGTCGTGTACTTCCACAACCACTATTAGTGTCCCTACCACCAGTTCCACCCCCACTAGTGACAACCACCACCACCACCCCCACTAGTGACAACCACCACCACCACCCCCACTAGTGACAACCACCACCACCACCAACACTAGTGACAATCACCACTACTACTACTACTACCACCACCACCACTAGTGACAACCACAACTACCACCACCCCCACCACTAGTGACAACCACTACTACCACCAACACTAGTGACAACCACCACCACCCCCACTAGTGACAACCACCACCACCACCCACCACTAGTGACAACCACCACCACTGTGACAACCACACTGCCGCCCACCACCACTAGTGACAACCACTCTGCCACCACCACTAGTGACAACCACTACACCACCACACTAGTGACAACCACTACTCCACCACCCTCACCTACTCACAGTGACAACCACTACTACTACCCCCACCCCCACCACTAGTGACAACCACTACTACTAGCACCACCCCCACCACTAGTGACAACCACTACTACTAGCACCACCCCCACCACTAGTGACAACCACTACTACTAGCCACCCACCACTAGTGACAACCACTACTGCCACCACCACTAGTGACAACCACTACTGCCACCACCACTAGTGACAACCACTACTGCCACCACCACTAGTGACAACCACTACTACCGCCCCACCACTAGTGACAACACTACTCCCCACCACTATGACACCAGCCACCACTAGTGACACCACTACTCACCCACCACTAGTGACAACCACTACCCACTACCAGCCACACACCCCACCACTAGTGACAACCACTACTACTAGCACCACCACCCACCACTAGTGACAACCACACTAGCACCACCCCACATTAGTTGTAAACCACTGGTACTCCCACCCCTACACTAGTGAAACACTACTCCCCACTGCACTAGTACAATACTACTCCTCTGCCCAGGTGACAACCACTACTGCCACCACCACTAGTGACAACCACTACTGCCACCACCACTAGTGACAACCACTACTGCCACCACTAGTGACAACCACTACTGCCACCACCACTAGTGACAACCACTACTGCCACCACCACTAGTGACAACCACTACTGCCACCACCACTAGTGACAACCACCACTACTGCCGCCACCACCACTAGTGACAACCACCACTACTGCCGCCACCACCACTAGTGACAACCACCACTACTGCCGCCGCCACCACCACTACCACTAGTGACAACCACCACTACCACCACCACCACCACTATTTCAGGATTTCTTCCTGATTGTAATAATCAAAAATGGGTTTCCCTTTAATTAGAGCATGTACTCTCTTCTGTTTGTTAAATCATGTACTCCCCTCTTAGCTATTGCATCTACTTCCCCGTCTGCCAGTACATATACTATCCTTTCTGCCAGGGTATATACCTCCCGCTGTATGCTTAGGTATGTACTGTCCTCTGCTAGGGCATGGACTACACTCTGCCAGGGCATATACTATACTCTCTCCCAAAGCTTGGGTTCCTCACTCTATCTGGGCTAATACTTATCTCTGCCTGATGTGGTTCCTTCTCCCATCAGTTCCGTTGCCAAACAACAAAGAAAATGTTTACCTGCACTTTAATATTTTATTTATCGTTCCTATGCTTAATCAAACCACTTAAGTGAGGATCTCTGAGTATTCTTTCTTCGTGATGCCTCAACCACGCTTACTTTAAACCATTTTATTTTGGGCTGATGTATTCTTGTTTTAAGGTTGCTATGCATCTCTTTATTTGTGGCCCATAATATAATTCTTGTATTTTCCCTTTTCACCTCTGAATATTTAATTTTATCTTTGTGTCGTCTGTGTTTCAACCTTAACATTCATGGGTCTTAAAATCACCAATATTTCTTCGTTGCACCTTCAGCCAGTGTTTGTAAACACACTCCGCGTTCTTGTTTGGCTTAGTTTTTCGTACATACCTGAAGGATCTTTGATCTTTCTTTCTTGGCCTCATTATACATTGAAACCACAGCTAATATTTCTCAGCCGATAGCGTCGATATTTACCATGTCGTCTACTGTCTGCCTTCATGAATTCTCATATACATTCTTACCGTGCGTTGTTTCTTCAGGTAGTGATTGTGGTGCTTGCCGGCACGGCCTTGGCTATGCCACAGGGCGCCCGGGACAACACCTTCACCAAGATTCTCTCATTCGAGTCGTATCAGGATGGCAGCAACTTCGGCCACGAACTTGCCCAGGAAGACGGCACCACCTCTGGCCAGAAATTCGGTCCCGACGGTAACCTGTATGGATTTTACTCATACGTGCAGGACGATGGCAACCGCGTCAAGGTGCTGTGGAGGGCTGGTCAGGGCATAGGTTATGAGGTCATCGGTACTGAGGGTATCAACCAGGAAGGTCTTGGAAACCTAAGGGCCACCGTTTCAACAAACCCAGAGCCCGCACCTGTCAGACAAGCCCCTTCCAGACCAGCTCCTGTCAGATCTGCACCCCGTGCCCAGCCTGTGCCCGTAGTACCTCAAGTACCCCACCACGTGCCCCACCACATGCCCCAGCCAGTCCATAGACCAGCACCAGTACACTCCCCTGCGCCTGTCTTGCATGCCCAGGGTCATTTCATACCCACTCCAAGCCCAATCGTGCCCTCTCGTTCCCCTGCTTTTCCCGATGAGCTAACACCGTCACCACACAGGTTCGACTACCCAGCCGTGCTCAACTTGGAGAGAACCTCAAGCGGCTTTGTCTCGTCTCTACAGGCTGTTTGAGAAAGCACCGGTGTCTTGTATAGTTAATATTAATATTTTGCCTCTTGTAGAGTCCAAATGATTTAATAAAAGATTCCCCTTTTTTATATATTGGTTTTTATTCTCCAATAAAATGAGTGGTGAAAATTAGTAGAAATATAAAATTCTGGTTGCTAGACGTAGACTATCCCAAGCAGGATATGCCGCTGCCACCACAAGCAGGACATGCCGCTGCCACCACAAGCAGGACATGCCGCTGCCACCACAAGCAGGACATGCCGCTGCCACCACAAGCAGGACATGCCGCTGCCACCACAAGCAGGACATGCCGCTGCCACCACAAGCAGGACATGCCGCTGCCACCACAAGCAGGACATGCCGCTGCCACCACAAGCAGGACATGCCGCTGCCACCACAAGCAGGACATGCCGCTGCCACCACAAGCAGGACATGCCGCTGCCACCACAAGCAGTCTGACTAGTCGGATAACGGGTCGGAGGAGACCAAAATATATCAGAGCCGCGCCCAGAAGTCCTTCAAGGTCGTACAAACTTAATCGGCACAGTGGAGAAAATGCGACCATGTACACTGGCCTATGCGGCCAGTGTACATGGTGACTGGCAGTTATATAACACAAGCACTAAGCAGGAGATGCTCAGAGACCGACAGTAGTGTGATTCAAAACTTGGTAGCTCATTTGCACTTTCATGGCCTGGCTTGGTTGGCGTATTAAACTTATGACAATTCAGGCTTGGCTGGACAGTTACACCTGCCCTATATAAACCAGGCTTGGTTGGTAAATTACAACCACATTATGCCAGGGTCGCAAAACCCAGAACTGTGTTAGCTACATTTAACCGGTAACATCCATTGTTGTTAGGCCGAATACATTTACAAAACATGGTGTCAGACTGTACAGATATTACTTTTCCTGTATCCTGGTCACCTTTCATCAAGGTGAACTGACCAGCCTGTCTAGTCTTGTGTAATCCCCGGGACCGTCTAACCTTGGACCACAAACAATACCCGTCTATCCTTGGGTAACAGACAATAAATACCTCTCCCTTAAGAGGAGGTGCCTTGATGCCGGTTCCTGATCCAAAGAACCGGAGCTACCCTCCCTTTGATCACATCTGATTTTCTCTTATTCCCTAGTTGAATGACTATACCCTTGGCTGTGGTCACAGGCGACTATGGATCGCTTCCCAAGTGAATATCCGAGTAAGACAATGCTGAATATAATAATAGTTTATTCTCTTCTAACTGCTGAGTAGTGGATATACCAGGAGAGTTGATCCAACTTGGTAAAGGAATAAACGAGAGCCTTTAGATATCCAGGTCACGTCTACGAGTCTCAGGCAGGTAGGCAGGACCCGCAAATGTCAAGGTCGTCCGCCTCTCTTCTGCACCCAACGTTCAAACAGGAAATAGTCACCAGCGATCCACTTTTTTTCTCTCCACCATTTTTGTGGTAACCTTTTCCCAGTATCTGATTAAAGTGTTGGTTGCTGGTGGCTGGAGGGCGGGGTTCGAGTATGAGCATGGAATGCCTGAGAAGTCTCGTATAACGGGTCTTTCTTGATTTGCAATTACAAGCAACGATAAAGAATTTACCATTCGTGTTCCTTCAAGGTGAAAGCACGTGTTGAACGCGTTGCAACGTGGGCCTTTTTGTTTCAAATTTACGTAATTCATGATTGTCTTTCCGTAACGTCAGTGATAATTATATCTGGTTTCTATTTGTTTATTGAAAATGAAGTTCCATGGTCTTTGAATTTCCTTGCGGTCTAGAGTCGGTAGTTCTCTAAAAGTGATCATCTTCCAAGATGACAGACTCATCATCTTCCAAGATGACAGACTCATCATGACAAACCCACTGCTTCTGTCTTCAGTTTATACTCGCCTGTAATCGACTGTTTTCTTAATTTCCCCTTTCTTCGTTTTCCCTTTGTTCCTTTTCCTTTCTTCTCCCCCCCAACCTTCTGCCTCTTTTCTTCCCCCATTTCTTTATATCTCCCTCTCCACTTTATTACTTTCTTCCTCGCCTATGGGTTATCCTCATTTCTTCCTCTCTACCATTCTTCCTCACTTTCCCTCGTGGGTGTGTACGTAACTCTGTACATTTGCATGCATATACATGCGGTATTATTTTTTGGCTGGTCCCCAGAATTATTTTAGTGTCGAGGACGAAGAATGTGTTTGAGATGAAAGAAAAAGTGACGGGTTAGAACAGGAAGTGATGGGATGGAACAGGAAGTGATGGGATGGAACAGGAAGTGATGGGATGGGACAGGAAGTGACAGAGTAGTGCGAGACGGAACAGTACATGGTAAAAGCAGCGCTATATGACCCATATTAGTGTAGCATTTTTTTTAATAAAAAGGAAGTGACGGAATGGCATGTAACAGGACAGGAAGAGACGGGATGGCACAGGGAGGGATAGGCAGGAGTGACACTTTGATCCATCACGTTCGACCTTTACATTGGCTAGCAAGGGAGGGGGGGATGTTATATTTTTGTTTGGAAAAGGGAGAGAGAGAGAGAGAGAGAGAGAGAGAGAGAGAGAGGGGAGAGAGGAGGGAGAGGAAGGTCATGGGAGGGTGAGGCCTGAGGGATTGGTGGGTGAGCGATTGATTTGGATTGTACCTTCTTGGATGAGTTTCTTGGGCATTGACACTCATCTTGTGTGAATATTCGCCCATTAATATATACTCCCATGAAGACCGTATATATTATCCCATATAGTTGACGCTATTGACGATAGCAACTCCATCTTAAGCTGTTTCAGTATACAGGTTCACTGCTTCTATAGATACCATATTCTTAACAGGTATTGCTACCTTTACAAAGTATCAATATCTAACTGAAGCAAATATTGCTACTCTTTTTCTACTTAAAACTGTTAATTAACGTCTGTAGTGTTGTTAAACTCGTGTAATCTGTTGCATGATGACAGTGTTGGTACACCAGTCTGCCACTTTCACAATTTACCTAAGCGAATAAAATCCGCTACTGACTATATATATATATATAATGTCGTGCCGAATAGGTAAAACTTGCGATTTTGGCTTAAATAGCAACGCTCGTCTTGCCACATAAGGCAAGCGAAAATTTGTGTATGCAATAATTTCACCAAAATCATTCTGAACCTAACGAAACAAATATTTTTCATTGTTTGTTTATTAAATTATTTTATAGAACAGGAAAAGGCACAACAATACCGTGACTGGAACATTACACAAATTCATAATCTGTAGCCACTGCTTCAGGAAGTGAGGTGTCTGGTCTGACACACTTCAGCGATCACCAGTAAACATTAGTGAATCTCCAAGGAAAATAAGGGCATAACTAATGTGACATTTTATTGTGGCAACGTTTCGTTCTCCAAGAGTTTTGTCAAGTCGTGACGGCTTGAGAAACCTGGAGAGCTAAACGTTGCCACAATAAAGAGTCACATTAGTTGCTTTTGTGGCCATTTACCTAACATTCTGTCTGTAATTATACCATTATTACTAGGATGTTTCTTGTTAGATCAAATTATTCTTGACGCGAGTCTGAGCAACGCGACCCTACACACAAGGGCGTCTTAGATCACTGGAGCTTCGCCACTTGGAAACTTACAAAAATTTTGCACCCACTGCAAAAATTTCCCATTCCACTTCACAAGATTTGTATCACCAGCTGCCAGACTCCAATTTCCTGGTGATTTTTGGGTTAAATCTGTATTTTTCCCGTCTTATTTTTTGATGAACCTGAGCTGGGAACAATCCAGATTAATAATAGTTATTTTGTAGACATACCTTAAGCCGAAACGTAGTAACTCAGACATAAAGCCAAAGAAAAGTCTATTCTTTACTACGTTTGGCCACGATGGACCAATGGGTTTAGAGAAATACTACTCTAAATTCATTTATCATGTAGACCAGACCTTCAGGTAGAAAAACAGAAAAATGTGAACTTTGAGGAAGGTCACTCGAGTACCCAAGGCATACTTGAACCTTAGAAGAAAATGTTAAGTGGGGAAAAAATTGTTTTGTATAGTTAGTATGTGTGTGTTTGTGTTAATATCTCACGTACGCTGATACCTACACTGTTTACACTTGAAAGCTTCTACCTACACTCTCTACATTTCAAGGTTGGTACCTACACTGTTTACACTTCAAGACTGGTACTTACGCCCCAGTATTGTCCTCATACACTTGCACTCGTGTTGACGCTATAAATTTTCATGCCCATACCCCACACCAGTACTCACTAACCACGCCTACCCCCTCCCCTCAACATAAATCACCCCCCAAGCTTTCCCACAACACCTCACGCCCTCATTAGTTTTCACTCTGATGAGGGCGTGTTCCCACAACAACTATGACCCCACCATGGTTTCAAATGACTGAACTAGATATAAGACAGAATTTAAGCTTTTAAAATAGCCTGTTTCCCAGTATCTGTCGTAAGAACCACCAGGATTCGATAACCCCTCAGGTTATCTAAAAAAATTCTACCCAAGTAACGGCCGATATTTACATTGTAGCTAAAGCATGCTTCGAAGAGGATGCTAGACGATGTTTCGGTCGATTGTGGGTCATTGCCAAGTTATAAATGTTACGAAATTTGCCTTTATAATGGCCTTGGAAGGACGGAAATGTCGTCGTAAAGTCCATATCCAAAGTGTTAGATGTTCATTGTTCTAGCCACGATATTGTAGATTATTTGTTCATTGTTCCAGCCACGGTATCGTTGATCATTTGTTCATTGTTCCAGCCACGGTATCGTAGATTATTTGTTCATTGTTACAGCCACGGTATCGTAGATTATTTGTTCATTGTTACAGCCACGGTATCGTAGATTATTTGTTCATTGTTACAGCCACGGTATCGTAGATTATTTGTTCATTGTTCCTGCCAGTCTTATGGGCTATTTGTCAATTGTTTCAGCCACGGTATTGTGGGTTATTTGTCAGTGGTTCCATCAACGGTATTGTGGGTTTTTTGCCAAATGTTCCAGCTAAGGTATTGTGACTTTTGGTAGTCACAAGGCTTATTCATAAATTCATCCTTAACCTTTATTCTTGATGATAATTAGAAGTTTGTCCCTTTTTTGAAGGTCGTCAATGCACCTTTGTCCTTCATTGAAGAATCACAGGCAGAAAACAACCACCCTGGGAGGTACTACTAGCCTGACATACAAGTTTTCTAGTTTTATTCGTTCTCGTTACTTAACGTTTCGCTTGGTTTTAGATATATATTTTTTTGTGTGGGTTTATGTAACTTCACTTTGCCTAATGTAAACTAAAAGTACATTCAACCAACATTTAGTGTCTGTTGAAAGATTTTCCAATCTCGTTTGGCAATTGACTGCCGCTTCCTGAGCACCTGAGGTCGATTTTGACCACCTGTTGTCTCCCCTTGTTGCCTTCCTCCTGACCTGACTCTGGAGGCCCTGAGCCAGCTCCAGCCATCTCTATATTTATCACTCCATATTGGTCTTCTAGTTAGCCTCGCGGAAGAGGGTGTACTTCTCTTCTCTTTCCCCCTCCCTCCCCCTCCTCACACTTTCCCCTTCCTCATACTCTTCCTTCCCCCATACTTTTCCCCTTCCTTACTCCTTTCCTCAAAAACTCACCATTCCATTTTCTTATGTTCTCGCTTCAATTATCCCTTCTCATCTCTGGAGGCCTTCGTTGGTTACTCCTGTCTTCTCTTCCTTCTCGTCTCCCTTCGTCTCTCTCCCTCTCCCTCCCTCTCACTTTATTCCTCTCTCCCTCATTACTCTCTCCCTCCCTTCGTTCCTGTGAAATATTCAGCAAAAATAAAAAAGCTACAATACCGAGACTGAAACAATAAACAAATAATTATTGCACTCTAAGAATAAGAGAGGAAGTTTATATACATACTGGTGAAGGATAAATATTGTGGGTGGTAAACAAGTGGATAAAGCAACGGGGAAGAAATAAGACTTGGCATTATGGTAGCTAGTTTAATATTTTTAATATGCACTCCATACCCATCCTGTGGATGGTAGTCAGAAGATTACAGAGGTACACAATGGGTCCAGGGACTGGGTAGCAAAGTTTTGATAGCTGAATAAGTTAGTGGTAATGAACTATTTACAAGTTTATATCTGGTCACGATCGTAATGAGTTATTCATGCAGACATGAATTAAGTCACACGTAATGCTTTATTTACAGTGAGCAGACTCAGGGTCCTTTCCCAGAATTATTGTAAATAAATAAATTTTACCACGACTCAGAACCTCAGTCATGACGACTCACTCGAGCGAGAGATCCAACACAACGACCTACTTCAGTCGTTCCTCAAGCTATTACTTGTGTTGACTTTCTGAACGTCAAGTCTCGTTCACGCCATACGCTCCCAAATGTACCCCGATGGTTGGATGGATGCTTTAATAATTATAATTTTTATTTCTACAAGTACATGATACTATTGATACAGGCCTAGCTGACATCACTGGCATAAAGCTGACATCACTGGCATAAAGCTGACATCACTGGCATAAAGCTGACATCACTGGCATAAAGCTGACATCACTGGCATAAAGCTGACATCACTGGCATAAAGCTGACATCACTGGCATAAAGCTGACATCACTGGCATAAAGCTGACATCACTGGCATAAAGCTGACATCACTGGCATAAAGCTGACATCACTGGCATAAAGCTGACATCACTGGCATAAAGCTGACATCACTGGCATAAAGCTGACATCACTGGCATAAAGCTGACATCACTGGCATAAAGCTGACATCACTGGCATAAAGCTGACATCACTGGCATAAAGCTGACATCGTTGGCCTGAGATTTAGAAATAACATGAGGGTCATAAGGTTGCATGTCACCTCTGCTACCAGTCAACAATACTTTATTACCTAAAATAAGGATTGTATTAGTCTCAGTATACGTGTTGGTATACACACACACACACACACACACACACACACACACACATACACACACACACACGCACGTGTACATATAAGTACGTACGTGTATTTCTGTGTGTATATATATATATGTCTCGTGTCGAATAGGTAAAACTGGTCAATTAGCAAGAACTCTTTTAAAATTAAGTCCTTTCTAAAATTTTCTATTATACGTTTAAAGATATATTTTTTTCATTTATATTAATGTAAAAATTAATAATTGTGTACCAGAAGAACCTTAGAAACTTACCTAACCTTATTATAACAAGCGCAATTTAATTTAGCCTAATCCAACTTAATATATTTTAGATTAGTTTACAATAATTTAATAATAAACAAACAGTGAAATATATTTTTTTTCCTTACGTTCAGAATGATTTTTGCATACACAAATCTTCGTTTGCCTTATTCGGCAAACGAAGATAGCAAATTTTCCCTTCTTCGTTCTGAGACCAGTCTCTGTCGACTGAGAATCGGTCGCGCACACCACATCCACACCTGTCTGCAGGTGCTCCTGCCCCGTCTTGTGGATCTGGCGAAGTGCAGTTGACGGTGGAACCCATTTTAACTGCCCACAGCTTAGGCCTTTTCGTTTCTGACGTGAGTTTTATAATTACTGAGGTGTCTGTTGGGATCTCTGTGATCTTTTAGGAGAATCCACTGACATTAACATCTTAATGGGATATTAAATTGATGTTGACTATTTTTACGTTGTCTACACAATAAATTTCAAAATTACTTTAGTTCGCCAATGGTAAAACTGAGAAGTTCCTCCGAACCAGGTCGCATCTCCACACCTGCCTAAGCAGGGTATTCCAGTCGTTCCCCTCTATTATTATTCTCTTAAGTATCTAAATATATCAAGACCTTCATCTTGTCTTCTTTTACACCCGGGCATAGGCAGTTCTTCCTGGTTCTCTTTAGAGTTTTTTTTTTTTCGAATATTCTCCTTGTATGGTTATGTGAAGCGCTAAATCTGTGTGGACAAAATAGTGGAAAGAGTGGTGGAGGCTCGAGTCTCCGTCTCATCTCTTTTGAAAGGCTATAAAAGAACAAACAAACGCTTCTTAACCTTGAGTTTACAAGTTCCAGCATTTTTATTCGTATTGTTATCAAGTCGTCCTTGCGCATCTGGATAAATTTCACTTTCTCTGTCGTTTCGCTTCTCTTTCTCAAGTTGCACTTTATCTCACACTATCTTTTCTTCCTGGTTTCTCTCTTAATTTCTCCTCCTTTACAAGTGTCTTACTGTCCGTGTGTCGTGGCTACTCTGTTATATTTTCACTATTAAATTTTCCTATTTACTAGCAGTTTTCTTGATTTAAGAGACATACGCTACTAAATGTTTCTTGCGCCAATAAACTGAAGTCCCTCACCCTCATACATAGTAATTATTACAGTCACGGAGAAACGCTATACCCGTAATGACTATACATCGCCTGAGGAATGGGATGCAATCAGGTTAGAGGATCAAGAGGCCCCACCCTCTTCAAAAGCATCAAGGCACCACCCATGTAGTGTCGAATCCCATCAAGGTCAGAGTTAAACAAGCGAGAGTCATCCAGTGACTCAGTGAAGGGCCAGAACGACAGCCCTTCAAGGGATGTTAAATGATTGTGGTGAAGGTCTCCATGATCAGAACTGTAGCTTCCTTTCCCTTCCTTTTATCACTACATTTTTACCCTCACTCTCCAGGTGCTGTACAACTCCTACAGCTTCCGTAATTTCCCCATCATCATGATGATAGTGGCCATCAAGTATTCACACAACATATAACTGTCATTATACTCTCAAGAAACCTAATCTAGAATAACAATAAATTTTGCTCTTGACTAAGATCGTGCAGAATCTGGTCACTATAGCTGGAAAACGAGCTTGCAATTTGGAGTAGACGGATTGGTCTAAAAATACCAGAAAACATCACAGGTACAAACGTATCTTGTTTCTTGGCATGTTAACTTAGGGAGAGTGTTGTGAGTACACAACTCTGCCCTAGGTGTGTGTACTCGGGTTACAACCAAACTTAAAGCATTGACAGTTTTCTAGACAGTCGTAGAAACAATGCAGTTTTAAGACATCTTCATAAATAAAAAGCTTTTAGAACAAAAAGGCACAATACCATGACTAAAACAATGCACAAATAACCCTCACAAGCTTCTCTCTTCTAGGTGCGTTATCTGTGTAAAAAGCCTTTACTTGGACAAGCTTTCGGTTTAAGTAGCACTAAGTAGAGAGAAACGTTGCCAGATTAAAAGCTTTTTCTGTATATTCTTCCTTGTCCACAAATCTGTCGGTGTTTCCGCTCTTCAAACCAGACAACTTGTTCAATAATAAAAAACACAGTAATCTTGACTCGTGAAATCGTAACTGGTTCGATCCTTCCAATCGCCAAGTTGTCACAGAACCATTTCTCCCTCAGTTGCGACTTGAAAATGCTCCAAAACGGACCGAAACGTCGTTTCTATATATATATATATATATATATATATATATATATATATATATATATATATATATATATATATATATATATAGTGTGTGTGTGAAAAAACAGCTCCGGTAACAAGAACAACGAGCGTTATCTAATTATTTTCAGCATTGAACAATGCCCAGAAGGTTAAATTTTGGAGATGAGTTAAAAAAATGATTAAAATATTTTAAATATACGTGGTTTTTCATTACACCGAGTGATGCTTTCATAAATAATTTAAAATTATGTAAATAAATGACGTTTATATTTTGTAGTTTTATCTTTGTAGTTCATTGTGTGATCCACACAGCCTCTCGTGTTAATACATATATCTATTACTGATCTTTTGTGAGCCACAGAGCCTCTCGTGTTAATATATCTGTTACTGAACTTTTGTGATCCACAGAGCCTCTCGTGTTAATATCGTCTTGTTCTTGAACTTTGTGATCCATGGAGCCTACTTTTTTGACACTTGCTTCCCAGTTCTTGAACTTTGTTATCTGCAGATCCTATCTTAATGGCACCTTCTCCTTGTTCTTGAACTTTGCGATCCACAGAGTCACTCTTGTTTGGCACTCATTTATTGACCTTTGAGCCGAAGGGACACCCAGACCTTGAACTAAAAGGCCAAAGTTTCTCCCTTTTATTATATAAATATTTAATTCTGGATGCGTTTGTTTATATTGTGACGATGGTAATCTTAGTCTCACGTTCTTCCTGACGTTCATGTTTAGTAATGCTACGTTTATACTTTACATTGAGGATTGTTGTCTAGTGTTTATACTTTTTGTATGTGGTAGCAATGTTAGTTTAAGTTAAAATGTCCGTAAATGCCACAACTACTTACACTACGAAAAATACAGATTCAGAGCAAAATTTCATTTCCCTTGTAAATATTACTGCAGCCCTGCAGGAACGATAGTTGGAAACCTGCAGTAGCTGCTGAACCTATGGGGTAATGTCTGACCATATTCTTATAAGCCCTTTTGAAGTCTCCCAGTTCATGCTGACGAATTTAATTACCTCGTTGGTGGAGCCCAACCCGAGGGATGGGGAGTCAGGTGAACATGGTTCTTGCTTTAACCTTGTAAAAATGTCGTACAGATAAGAGTAGCCACGCGAGATGGTGTATTGGTTAAAAAAAAACCCACTTATGGCCTAGTCTTGCTTTTTCCTTATGATACTGTTTTCTCTTGTTATCCTTTAGATTCTCTCTCTCTCTCTCTCTCTCTCTCTCTCTCTCTCTCTCTCTCTCTCTCTCTCTCTCTCTCTCTCTGGGGGCTACGAATATAGTCACCTAAATTCTTCTAACCTCAGCTACTTTGATTCTAGTGTTTAGACAAGTAGAGACAATAGATTTTAGTAATTTCTTAAATTTCGACGTTTCAGCGTAGTTGCAGGCATTTTCTGACATAAATTTTTTAGCTAAAATATATAGATTATGACCCTTTTAATCGTAACCGATGATAACACACGATTTTTCTGAATATTTTCTGCTTACCATATAACTTCAATATAACCTTTCACATCTTGTTTCCATGCAATGTAGTTCTCTCTATTTTCATTAGTTCACTTGTTCTCTCCCATTTTCTTTCTCACTACTATCCCTTTCACGTGGGCTTAGCGATTTACTTAAAGTAAAAGTAACGTGTATTCAGAATATACGTAGTTATGTGTATGTGAATGTGTTAGAAATTCCAGTCCTGGGGAATAATAATATTTTGGTCAAAGAAGAGCTTTTACTGTGGCAACGTTTCGTTCTCTGTAGAGCTTTATCAAGTTTAGCCAGGTGGAGACTAGTACCCACTGTTAGGTCTCATAGGTCCAGGCAGGCCTGGTGGACCAGGCTGCCGATGAGTTGCCTCTGGTGGACCAGGCTGCAAATGAGTTGCCTCTGGTGGACCAGGCTGCAAATGAGTTGCCTCTGGTGGACCAGGCTGCAAATGAGTTGCCTCTGGTGGACCAGGCTGCTGATGAGTTGCCTCTGGTGGACCAGGCTGCTGATGAATTGCCTTGAATCCTACACTCTTCTCTACATCATCTTTAATTTATCTTCCACCCTCGTGCAGATGAGTTGCCTTGAACGCTACACTCTACATCCTCTTCAATTTATCTTCTCTCTTAGTTTATGTAAAATATCGCTTGACAACTCGAGTCCTCACCAACTACCTTGGCCTTTACCACCTCACCAGAGAATAGCATTTTATGCCACACTGTTCCTTCCTTCCTTTATTCGTCCCTTCAGCTTCCTCTCCTGTTTGTTTTATTCACCTCTCTCTCTTCCTACTCTATACACGACAGCCGTACATAGCCTATCGAATTTAAAAGAAATCCTGCCTGCATTATCCATCTTCCTATCACCAAGTCACGGCCTTAACGATCAAGCGAATTCATGAGACATTTACAACATGTGGGTATCTTCATTAAAAGACGTTTCGCTCACCAGGGGCTTTAGCAGTCTAATAAAGATGTGAACGGAGACCTGTACAGGAAGATCCAGAGAGGAAGTTACGTAGTAATGGTCAGTCTTGTAAGAATATCTGTAGGTTACGATGTCTGTGTGCTATTAAAATTATGTTCATGGTATACAATACTGACAAGCAGATGAATAAAACATACGCAATAGTTTGGTATCTTTATTGATGTCTGGCCTGCTTTGCAGGCTTCTACAGTCGAAATAAAGGAGAAAGCAGGAGAGGAAATGTAAATACGAAGGAATCAGTCCCACAGCCTGGAAAGGAACTAAGTTCTCAAGATAAGAACATAAGAACATAAGAAAGGAGGAACACTGCAGCAGGCCTGTTGGCCCATACTAGGCAGGTCCTTCACAATCCGTCCCACTAACAGAATATTTGCTCAACCCAATTTTCAATGCTACCCAAGAAATAAGCTTTGACAATTCTACCCACTCATGCACGAGTCCCACTCAAATCCAACCCCTCTCACTCATGAATTTATCCAACCTAAATTTGAAACTACCCAAGGTCCTAGCTTCAATAACCCTACTAGGCAGACTGTTCCACTCATCAACTACCCTATTTCCAAACCAATACTTTCCTATATCCTTTCTAAATCTAAACTTATCTAACTTGAATCCATTATTGCGGGTTCTCTCTTGGAGAGATATCCTCAAGACCTTATTTATATCCCCTTTGTTAATACCTATTTTCCACTTGTATACCTCGATCATGTCTCCCCTCATTCTACGTCTTACAAGTGAATGTAATTTTAGGGTCTTCAATCTTTCTTCGTAAGGAAGATTTCTAATGCTATGTATTAATTTAGTCATTCTACGCTGAATGTTTTCTAACGAATTTATGTCCATTCTGTAATATGGAGACCAGAACTGAGCTGCGTAATCTAGGTGAGGCCTTACTAATGATGTATAAAGCTGTAATATAACCTCTGGACTTCTGTTGCTAACACTTCTTGATATAAATCCCAGTAATCTATTTGCCTTATTACGTACGCTTAGGCATTGCTGTCTTGGTTTAAGGTTGCTGCTTACCATCACCCCCAAGTCCTTCTCGCAATCTGTATGGCTAAGTTCTACGTTATTTAACTTATAAGTGCTTGGGTTATGGACACTCCCGAGCTTCAGAACCTTGCATTTATCTACATTGAACTGCATCTGCCACTTTTCTGACCACGAATTGAGTTTGTCTAAATCTTCCTGAAGTTATATGACATCTATGTTTGAATCAATTATCCTACCTATCTTCGTGTCGTCGGCGAATTTGCTCATATCACTAGTAATTCCCTCATCAAGGTCATTGATATATATTATAAATAACAATGGGCCTAAGACTGATCCCTGTGGAACACCACTTGTTACAAGTCCCCATTCGGATTTAACCCCATTTATGCACACTCTCTGCTTCCTATTGGTGAGCCATGACTCGATCCATGACAGCACTTTTCCCCCAATGTCCTCTGTGCCAAGATTTCATGAAGTTGCTGGTAGGTTAGGTAAGGTAAGATTAGCCAGCCAACAGGACAGTTATTTCCTGACGCGGTTCTTAATCATAACATGACCCGTCACTGGATCTTTTGGTCATCTGACAGAGGCCTTCCACTGGCTTACAGGTCCACCCCTTCAAAAACTAAAGATCTGTAGTTATGTTGCCGTGTCTGACAAGTTTAGTTTGATCAAAGTTATACAATACCGATATGCTGAAGAATAAGACACGTACAACACATGTTCCGGCCAGGTGTTACACACGTCTTACCAACTTGTAGATACTGAAGACTTTCGTATAAATATACAGATCATGTGGAACTATACTGCATTTTTTGTTTTGTATATGATCACCACAGCTGTGATATTCAGTTTCTAAACAAATATAATATTTAACAAAGGAGTGTAATTCAATGTTCATAGGGAATTGTTTGACATATTGAATTATGCTATATAAGCAAGTGAACCTGGTGTTGAGATTTCTCGATCGCATCAAGAACCATTTTTCTTAAGTGAAGATTAGTCCTAGAAGTTCCATTGTTGTTCAATATTTAAATACATATCAACTAACTCAATATAGAAGTCACTTATCAGGCATAATGACTAAGGTTTGGCATATCCTTTTCACAACAACTCAATAAATATTCCAAAATGTTGCACAAGTATTTCAATCTTTAACTTGCCTGTTTTCTAAACCATTCCTACTTACAAATGTACCTTTTAATTTATGCACACATGTATATTTTTAACAAAGTGGCCGCATGCCACCAGTAAGAGAGACCTGAGACGTAGAATGAGGGGAGACATGATCGAGGTAAACAAGTGGAAAATGGGTATTAACAAAGGGGATATAAATAAGGTCTTGAGGGTATCTCTCCAAGAGAGAACCCGCAATAATGGATTCAAGTTAGATAAGTTTAGATTTAGAAAGGATATAGGAAAGTATTGGTTTTGAAATAGGGTAGTTGATGAGTGGAACAGTCTGCCTAGTAGGGTTATTGAAGCAAGGACCTTGGGTAGTTTTAAATTTAGGTTGGATAAATTCATGAGTGAAAGGGGTTGGATTTGAGTGGGAATTGCATATGAGTAAATAAAATTATCAAAGCTTATTTCTTGGGTAGCATTGAAAATTAGGTTGAACAAATATTCTGTTAGTGGGATGGAATGTGAAGGACCTGCCTAGAATGGGCCAACAGGCCTGCTGCAGTGTTCCTCCTTTCTTATGTTTCTTATGTTTCTTATATTGGCAGTGCCCAGTTGTACCCCAAGAGGGAGGGAAGGAATGAAGAAGCCATGGAGGACAAGGACGGAGGGAGGGGGAAATGGAACGAGGGAAGGAGGAGATTGGTAGGAAAAGGAAATAACAGTAGTAGTGGATACAGTCTGTTTATGTGAGATGAAAGGTGGAGAATTATATATGGATGCCGGGAGTGAGGAATGTAGTAGTGATAATGGAGAGAAGGGAGTGAGAGATGGAGAGTGTGAGGGAGTGAAAGTGTGAGTGAGGGAGGGGGGTGTATCCCCTGATGAGGGGACCCACCTATCTACCACAGAGTGGTGTTCGAGGTCACGTCTGTCTCAAGCCACCATCCACTGTGTAACTGTGTGTCCGGTCATGTCCGCATATGTCCCGTTGCGTAACACCTGTGACACACCTGTGCTCTGTGACACACCTGTGCTCTGTGACACACCTGTCTTGTGACACACCTGTGCTCTGTTCTCCAACCTCAACACTCACAGCGTTGAGTTAGACGATTTAAGCAATGCTATCTTCCTTACAAACAGGTTTCTTTACCTTAATTTAAATATCATTGTCTTTCAGTCGTAGAGAAATCAATATAATGCACCAAGTGCAAAAATGAACGCATTAAAAAAACTGGTAGGATTGAATATTACACCTGTGATTGTTTTCGAGAGTTTCTCTTCCCCCACAGCTCTCCCTCTGATCATTCTTCCTTCGTGACCATCAGATCAGCCAGGCTGACAGTCCCACATGCACTTCAGGCAGGTTTTTAGAGTTACTTGTCTAGTTTCATCTGGAAGATTACATTTGTTCTGGCAGTATTAGTGACATTTGCTGGTAAAGTCGTGACCTGTGTATGTTGACAGTGGTCATGGTGCCAACTGCACTCTGAAGGTGAGGTATAGAAGAAAAAGGCAGTAATGTTGATAATGGAGGGGTAGAAACGAAGATAAAATGGGAGGATGGAAGAGCCATAATCAAGAAATTTACCTGATAATGTGAGAGTGAAGACGAAAGTAGACTTGGCAGTGAAGAGTAAAAGTGTTGATATATTGGAAATACTGATATATTGGTATTTAGAGATTGATATATTGGAGGTAGAGGGGTATTAGAGAGAGCCTGATAACACATCAAGAGACATTAAACGATAATGACGATGCGCTGGAAGGGAAGATTTCGTTCGCCGTACAGACAGGAATATAATAAGTTAAAAAAAATCAAAGAGTAGAGAAAGTGAAGTAGCAAGTAGGTTGATAAAGAGGGAGAAGCAGTAAGGGAAGGAAGGAGAGGAGAGATTTAAAGCTGAGAGGTTGACAGTGGGAATATTATTTTTAAATGGTCGGTGTTTTTTGTTCTTAATGTATATATGAAGTAAGGAAAGTGTTTAAGGATTGACAGAAGGCATATATATTACCTGCGTATGAAGAGAGAGGGGACAAGACAGTGTGTATGATTACTATACACAGGAAGGAGTGTAATGATGTATTAATACATCTTGTGGTCTGCAGGGTCATCACGTATTTTTTGAAATGCATCTAGGATGTGACTGATAATGGAGGGTTTTCTTATTTCCTGAGTCAATCTGCCATGGCAGAAAACTTGTGGTATTTAAAAAAAGACATTGCAACATTTTTGTGTAAAAAAGAAAGATTGTTAAGGGGTTTGTTTCACGTCTTTACAGTAACGATTCTAAGAGAGTAAATAATTCTGTTAGTTATAGTATTGTCATTCCTGCTGCTGCTGCTACTGCTGCTGCTACTGTCATTATTTACAAGCGTTGCAGTACGGTGTTCCAGAGAGCAATATAAGTTTCTGTGCACTTTTGTAATTACCAAGCTGTTGAAGTTTGTATTAAGGGAAAAAAAGCAAGTTACTATGCAATTGTGAAGGAAAATTGCAGCCCAGCTAGAAGTATTAATGTTGGGGGGAAAAAAGGAACATGTATACTGTAGTGTAGACAGTTAGCGTTCAATATACGATTTAATTCAGGAAACTGAAGTATCCTTGGAGCTGTGTTTTTGTTCATTATCAAGAGGAAGTGAGAACTGTATTAATTTGTGTGAATTTCACTAATATATATATATATATATATATATATATATATATATATATATATATATATATATATATGTATATATATATATATATATATATGTATATATATATGTATATATATATGTATATATATATGTATATATATATGTATATATATATGATATATATATATGTATATATATATATATATATATATATGTATATATATATGTATATATATATGTATATATATATGTATATATATATGTATATATATATGTATATATATATGTATATATATATGTATATATATATGTATATATATATGTATATATATATGTATATATATATGTATATATATATGTATATATATATGTATATATATATGTATATATATATGTATATTATATATGTATATATATATGTTATATATATATGTATATATATATTGTATATATATATGTATATATATATGTATATAATATATGTATATATATATATGTATATATATATTATATATATATATGTATATATATATGTATATATATATGTATATATATATGTATATATATATGTATATATAATGATATTATATGTATATGTATATGATAGTATATGATATAATATGTATTATATATTATATATAATATATATATATATATATATATATATATATATATATATATATATATATATATATATATATATATATTATTGATGAATTCTCTGTGGAAGTGGGCGTGGTGTGTGCGGGCGGGTGGGCGTAGAGGGTGTGGGCCAGGGCCACCGACCGTCTCTTCATTGGCAAGCAGAGGGAATCACGACTGGGTAGTGATGGGGGTTTTCTCTGCAAGCAAAAACTTGCCAACGAATGCACCGCGCTCAGGCGCCCTATACGTCTCCTGACACAAGCCGCTGCCAGATTTTTTTCCCCAGGCCACTGTGACCTTGTTGCAGCCAATACTTGTGTACGGTGCTTCAGCCGCTGCCTCAGGAGTTACACTGACATGGCTGCTTTTGTTGCTATTGTCGTTACTGCTTCTGCTATTGTTACTTTTGCCACTTCCAGTGCCGCATCTGCTGTTGCTATTGTTCTGTGAGATAGAAACGTGTTTAAGCAGTAGGGTAAATATTTTCCTAGCCTAGTTATGTCCTCTCCATCACCTCGGACCCCTTTCTTTCCCACCCTCCTCTTTTTATCTTCTAAACCCCCCCCCTCCCTCCGTCTTCCCTAATGTCCCCTTTCCTCTTCTCTCAGGTCCCCCCCTTTTCCTTCCCTCCTTTTCCCTCCCAGTGGGGCCAAGATTGGAACTGGATTCCTTAACAGTAGACATTGAACTGAGGGACTCAGTCCAGGAATGTTCACTGGTGTCATCGTGTAGTGATTCTCAACTACCAGCTACTACCCCCTCAACTACCAGTTAATGCTTCCTGAACTACCACCTACTACTCCTGAATTACTAGTTAATGCTTCGTGAACTACCAGCTACTACCCTCCCGTCCCCGTACCACCAGGTACCACATTCTGAAGTACCAGCTGCTGCCTCCTGAAGTACCAGCTGCTGCCTCCTGAAGTACCAGCTGCTGCCTCCTGAAGTACCAGCTGCTGCCTCCTGAAGTACCAGGAACTGCTCCTGAAGTACCAGGAACTGCCTCCTGAAGTACCAGCTGCTGCCTCCTGAGACAGTGCCTAACCAGCTGCTGCCTCCTGATGTACCAGCTGCTGCCTCCTGATGTACCAGCGCTGCCTCCTGATGTACCAGCTGCTGCCTCCTGATGTACCAGCTGCTGCCTCCTGATGTACCAGCTGCTGCCTCCTGATGTACCAGCTGCTGCCTCCTGATGTACCAGCTGCTGCCTCCTGATGTACCAGCTGCTGCCTCCTGATGTACCAGCTGCTGCCTCCTGATGTACCAGCTGCTGCCTCCTGATGTACCAGCTGCTGCCTCCTGATGTACCAGCTGCTGCCTCCTGATGTACCAGCTGCTGCCTCCTGATGTACCAGCTGCTGCCTCCTGATGGTATAAGTGTGTCAACCCTGAACCACCAGCAGTTACCTCCAGGCAGTATAGATGTAGTGACCTTGAACCACCAGCAGTTACCTCCAGGCAGTATAGATGTAGCGACCTTGATCTACCAGCAGTTACCTCCAGGCAGTATAGATGTAGCGACCTTGATCTACCAGCAGTTACCTCCAGGCAGCATAGATGTAGTGACCTTGATCTACCAGCAGTTACCTCCAGGCATGTAGATGTAAACTGACCTTGATCTACCAGCAGTTACCTTCAGGCAGCATAGATGTAGTGACCTTGATCTACCAGCAGTTACCTCCAGGCAGCATAGATGTAGTGACCTTGATCTACCAGCAGTTACCTCCAGGCAGTATAGATGTAGTGACCTTGATCTACCAGCAGTTACCTCCAGGCAGTATAGATGTAGTGACCTTGATCTACCAGCAGTTACCTTCAGGCAGCATAGATGTAGTGACCTTGATCTACCAGCAGTTACCTCCAGGCAGCATAGATGTAGTGACCTTGATCTACCAGCAGTTACCTCCAGGCAGTATAGATGTAGGACCTTGATCTACCAGCAGTTACCTTCAGGCAGCATAGATGTAGTGACCTTGATCTACCAGCAGTTACCTCCAGGCAGCATAGATGTAGTGACCTTGATCTACCAGCAGTTACCTCCAGGCAGTATAGATGTAGTGACCTTGATCTACCAGCAGTTACCTTCAGGCAGCATAGATGTAGTGACCTTGATCTACCAGCAGTTACCTCCAGGCAGCATAGATGTAGTGACCTTGATCTACCAGCAGTTACCTCCAGGCAGTATAGATGTAGCGACCTTGATCTACCAGCAGTTACCTCCAGGCAGCATAGATGTAGTGACCTTGATCTACCAGCAGTTACCTCCAGGCAGCATAGATGTAGTGACCTTGATCTACCAGCAGTTACCTCCAGGCAGTATAGATGTAGTGACCTTGATCTACCAGCAGTTACCTTCAGGCAGCATAGATGTAGTGACCTTGATCTACCAGCAGTTACCTCCAGGCAGCATAGATGTAGTGACCTTGATCTACCAGCAGTTACCTCCAGGCAGTATAGATGTAGCGACCTTGATCTACCAGCAGTTACCTCCAGGCAGCATAGATGTAGTGACCTTGATCTACCAGCAGTTACCTCCAGGCAGCATAGATGTAGTGACCTTGATCTACCAGCAGTTACCTCCAGGCAGCATAGATGTAGTGACCTTGATCTACCAGCAGTTACCTCCAGGCAGCATAGATGTAGCGACCTTGATCTACCAGCAGTTACCTCCAGGCAGCATAGATGTAGTGACCTTGATCTACCAGCAGTTACCTCCAGGCAGCATAGATGTAGTGACCTTGATCTACCAGCAGTTACCTCCAGGCAGTATAGATGTAGTGACCTTGATCTACCAGCAGTTACCTCCAGGCAGCATAGATG
>WNWK01000052.1:510000-572500 GCA_009830355.1 Cherax destructor
TTGTTGAAATGTCTTGGGTCTCTTACCCTTTTTTAGTCATCTCTTAGTTTACTCGTTGTACCATTTTTCCTTCGGGAGTGATTTCCGTATGCAGATTTGGCACCAATCCTTACGCAATTTGAATTAGGATAAGTAAGATTGGGGTTGATTGGTTAGATGAATGTACATTAACCATTAAATAGTGCAATAAAATACACGTGGCTTATGTCTGGATGCATGAAGGGCATTGTAAAGTGTAGCTTGAGGAAGGGTTGACGAGTGAGACTTTTATGGGAGGAGGAGGAGGAGGACATGACCCCCACAGGGCGCTCACCAACGGTAAGAAGCAGCACCGCTCTTCAGGGTAAACGATCAAGATGTTTCCTATTGTGTCTTAGTTTGCTACGACTCCTGCACGATGAGGTGGAACAAATTAATGGTTAAGATTTGTGGAATGTTCATAATTGCATTCGAACAGGTTTGTTTCCTTTATGATAATTTCTGCAATATGGCGGCATAATTAGTCAGAAAAGCAGCAAGTTGATGATTGCAGGATGTTAGGTTGTGATGTGGGAGTGGACTGTTTCACATAGCAGGTCATAGCAAGACCTGTCTAGCATCTGATCTATGCAACAATACGCTCCCACATCACAAGTTTAGCAACTGCTTGTTCCGAGAGGTTAATATCCAAACAGTTAGTTGTAAAAAGAAAAAAGACGACGCTAGCTACCACTTTCCTCTAGCTCTTGGTCCCTCGTATTACTAGTGCGCCTCATTAGCAATTAGAAGACTGCAGATCGAGCCTCAAGCATTCCTTGTGCTCAGTGACACCCACGGGTTTAGCGCTTCACATAAACATCTTTTTAAAGGGGGTGAAGGACTGTTATACCGTTTTGTGGGAGAATGTAAAATAAGACCTTTTATTGACAATTGCGTCAGTTCTCAACGATATCATTAGTCCTTAAAAAAAGTGGACCAGTGTAAAGGATACTTAGAATATTAATTGAGGTTATTTAATATATTACATACGTAGCATGAGAGGCAACATGTGAAATAATATTGGTAAATTAGACACATGTGCAACACTTGGGTATCTTTATTGAGGAAACGTTTCGCCACACAGTGACTTCATCAGTCCATACAAAGGAGAATCGTGAAGAACAGGAGGAGTTTGAGGTGGTCAGTCCCTCAACCTTGAGTCGATGTTGTCAGTCCATCAATCTTGAATATGCTGTATACTATTCAAGATTGATGGACTGACAACATCAACTCAAGGCTGAGGGACTGATTATCTAAAACTACTCCTGTTCTTCACTGTTCTCATTTGTATTGGACTGATGAAGCCACTGTGTGGCGAAACGTTTCCTCAGTAAAGGTACCCAAGTGTTGCATATGTCTAATTTACCAACTCGTCGGTTCTCTGAACCATTCATCTACATGTGAAATAATATTGTTGGATTACATAAATTATTATTTTATCATTATATTATTTTTATTCTACTCATGGGACTGGGGTATTATCAGGTCTGATCTATGTATGTACGTATATGGCATACGTACATTGTACGTATATGCCATACGTACATTGTACGTATATGCCATACGTACATTGTACGTATATGCCATATGTACATTGTACGTATATGCCATACGTACATTGTACGTATATGCCATACGTACATACAATGTCTTCTCTACGAAAGTATAACATCAGTCAAACGTAACCTTGCTAGAGTCTATGCAAAATAACTACAATTTTACCTAACCTGTGAAAAAATTTAAATATTTATATTTCCTATTTTCTTGGAGAATAAGAGAAGAATGAACAAATATTCCTAATATCTCAAATAAATGTTGCAGTTTTGAACTGTCGTATCGGCACGCCTCTGGCAAGACAGTGATGGAATGAGTGATGATGAAAGTGTTTCTTCCTTTTTGGGTCACCCTGCATTGGTGGGAAACGGCTGATGTTTATATATAATTTTATGAAATAACTTTCACTTAGGCAGCCTTAGCCACTAACAGATACCGTGAGGGTGAAAAGTGACCTTCGGAACGCCAGGTCCTACCTTCCGTAAGCTTTCTCACAACCTGCTGCTGCTATACTAACAGATTTAGAAAGTGTATGTGTGTGTACTCACCTAGTTTTGGTTGCAGGTGTCGAATCACAGCTCCTCTGTGTGTGTGTTGTGGGATAGGCGAGGGATGTGCAAGACTTAATAAGATTAATCCTAATAAAATATTAAATCAGAGTATCTTTGGGATGTATTTCGTAGAGAAAAGTATTGAAAATATGACAGAACCTGTTGGCAAAGTGTTGGTACCTATTCTTAAAAGTGTCGGATCTGGTTTGGCAGAGTGCTAGCAGCTGTTGGACAGGTATCGGCACATGCTGGAAAGGTTTCAGCAACTTTGGTGCTGACGTCAAGAGACAGAGGTCGAGGGTAATCTCATGTGTGAAGTAAAGACAATTATATTTGCATAGGCGAATGATCACTGAAGTCAGCACCTGCAGAAAGGTGTTAGCACCTGTTGGCGAGGTGTCAGCACTTGCTGGAAAACAGTCGAAACCTCTTAAAATAATAAACGTTGTATACAGTAAAACACTGATGGGACATTTCAGGATGTAACAAACACTGACAAACAGACGAGGTGTTGGGCAAGAAAAACACAGACGGTGTTCAGTATATTCCCCAGCAGGAAAATTTATGTGCACACTTAGCAGCGTTGGCCTTCGCAGATGCGCACACTACGTACACATCCTCAGGTACGTGCGTGCACAGACGCTATTGCCTAGGTGTACGTACACGGACACATCCCCACACACGACTATTTCAGACGGGAAAATATATAAAATATAGCTTGCAGTAATAGTTATGCATTAGTTTACCTGTGAAGTTACTCTGCCGAATAATGTTCTAAATTTCCAACGACAAGATAGAGGATTAGCAGAGTTTACAGTGAAACTAATTTGTTTTGTAAAAGGACTGTGAACCAATTATTGCATCTCCAGAATGAACGGCATTTACGTGCGATGTATCCGTGCAACATTTGTGGTGATAACTGTTGTATAGTGTGTGCTGGATATCCTACTATCATATTACTGTATATCAGTGGTTCCCAAATGTTTTCAGGCCACCACCCTCTTGGCTCCCAGGCACCTCCCTACACACACATACGAACACACCTCATCTTTCTTGGTATTAGGCTTATTGTAAATAACTAACCTACCACTATAAACAAGCGTATTTATTCCACAAATAAAAATTACCATGTTAAACTAATTTATTTAACAGAATTAAAGTGTATATTTACATCTCATCTGTAAATACACAGTCTTCACAATTTTAATGAGATGGATATGCTTGGTGTAGTGAAATAAGCTTCTCAACATCATCCTTGAAGACACCAAGAAGTCTGGGAAGAAGCTTGGCTTCTGTACTGAAGCCTCGATCTACTCCTAAAGTCGGTACCTGACCAGCCGGGCTGTGGTTCGTACGTTGGACTGCGTGCGGCCAGCAGTAACAGCCTGGTTGATCAAGCTCTTGTCCAACATGAGGCCTGGTCACAGACCGGGCTTCAGGGGCGTTGACACCTGGAATTCTCTCCAGGTAAACTCCAGGTAATACTAAATATGATGTTGGGAAGGAGATAAAGTACATGTTGACTTTGTTCCAAGTGCAGGGTAGTGGTGACAGTGCAGGGTAGTGGTGACAGTGCAGGGTAGTGGTGACAGTGCAGGGTAGTGGTGACAGTGTAGGGTAGTGGTGACAGTGCAGGGTAGTGGTGACAGTGCAGGGTAGTGGTGACAGTGCAGGGTAGTGGTGACAGGTGTAAGGGTAGTGGTGACAGTGCAGGGTAGTGGTGACAGTGCAGGGTAGTGGTGACAGTGCAGGGTAGTGGTGACAGTGCAGGGTAGTGGTGACAGTGCAGGGTAGTGGTGATGCAGTGCAGTGGGTAGTGGTGACAGTGCAGGGTAGTGGTGACAGTGCAGGGTAGTGGTGACAGTGCAGGGTAGTGGTGACAGTGCAGGGTAGTGGTGACAGTGCAGGGTAGTGGTGACAGTGCAGGGTAGTGGTGACAGTGCAGGGTAGTGGTGACAGTGCAGGGTAGTGGTGACAGTGCAGGGTAGTGGTGACAGTGCAGGGTAGTGGTGACAGTGCAGGGTAGTGGTGACAGTGCAGGGTAGTGGTGACAGTGCAGGGTAGTGGTGACAGTGCAGGGTAGTGGTGACAGTGCAGGGTAGTGGTGACAGTGCAGGGTAGTGGTGACAGTGCAGGGTAGTGGGGTGACAGTGCAGGGAGTGGTGACAGTGCAGGGAGTGGTGACAGTGCAGGGAGTGGTGACAGTGCAGGGAGTGGTGACAGTGCAGGGAGTGGTGACAGTGTGCAGGGGGAGTGGTGACAGTGCAGGGGAGTGGTGACAGTGCAGGTGGGAGTGTGGTGACAGTGCAGGGGGAGTGGTGACAGTGCAGGGTAGTGGTGACAGTGCAGGGTAGTGGTGACAGTGCAGGGTAGTGGTGACAGTGCAGGGTAGTGGTGACAGTGCAGGGAGTGGTGACAGTGCAGGGAGTGGTGACAGTGCAGGGAGTGGTGACAGTGCAGGGTAGTGGTGACAGTGCAGGGTAGTGGTGACAGTGCAGGGAGTGGACAGTGCAGGGTGGTACAGTGCAGGGAGTGGTGACAGTGCAGGGTAGTGGTGACAGTGCAGGGTGGAGTGCGGTGGTGACAGTGCAGGGTGGTGCAGTGAGGATGGCAGTGCAGGGTAGTGGTGACAGTGCAGGGTAGTGGTGACAGTGCAGGGTAGTGGTGACAGTGCAGGGAGTGGTGGCAGTGCAGGGAGTGTGCGTGGCAGTGCAGGGAGTGGTGGCAGTGCAGGGAGTGGCAGTGCAGGGGAGTGGTGGCAGTGCAGGGGAGTGGTGGCAGTGCAGGGGAGTGGTGGCAGTGCAGGGGAGTGGTGGCAGTGCAGGTGCAGTGGGTGGGCAGTGCAGGAGTGGTGCAGTGAGTGGAGTGGCAGTGCAGGGTGGTGGAGTGGACAGTGCAGGGGTGGTGGTGCAGGGTGGCAGTGCAGGGAGTGGTGAGCAGGAGTGGTGCAGGCAGGAGTGGTGACAGTGCAGGGGAGTGGTGGCAGTGCAGGGGAGTGGCAGTGACAGTGCAGGGGAGTGGTGAGTGCAGTAGGGGACAGGAGGAGTGGTGACAGTGCAGGGGAGTGGTGACAGTGCAGGGGAGTGGTGACAGTGCAGGGGAGTGGTGACAGTGCAGGGGAGTGGTGACAGTGCAGGGGAGTGGTGACAGTGCAAATACAAATGTTGTTGTATTTATAATGCAGTTTGAAACACGTGTAAATCATTCAGGGAAAGGAGTATTGGGGGTTCGATCCTACACATGGTAATAACAAGACAGAATCTCTACTCTCGTGGCTAGACTTTTGCCCAAGTAAATGACAGACGCATGAAACGTCTTTTCGTTAAATACCTTCGCTATTTCATGTCTACCAACCATCACCACTGTAACGTGATGAGTCACCACCAGTGTCAAGTAATTAACCACCACCGCCACCATTGTAACCTGATAAATCACCAACCGCTGTAATGTGGTAAACCACATGAAGGACGAACACAGCCACCCTGAGAAATACCACTGGTGTTCCTGATATTTTAACACCGCGTCAGTAGTCAAGGTCAGTGTGGAGATTACCACCTCTCACTCATCCTTGGTTCTCATGGTACCTCTGTTTTTTTCTGCAAGCTGAGAGCTGTTTACCTTAGCTCATTCCAGAGCATAGTCTTTGGAAACTATGGTTTAACATACTGCAAAATGCCACCCATGGCACTACTTAACACCCAAGTACCTATTTACTGCTAGATGACTGGGGCAATCCCTGCAACTTTCAAGAATCAACTCTGTAGTGATTCTTTGCCTTTTAAAAGTTGTGTAAAACTTAGCTGTGATAAGCCAGCAGGTGCTTGAACACACAACGTGTCAGGAGATGCGTATCCTGTTTCCTGACGAATAAAACCCCATCACCAGGAGGAGGGGGGGGGCAACATATATATGACGACTTGACAGTCAGTCTCCTCTGCCTACGATTCGAACCCCGGACCTTTCGATTGTCAGCCGAGTGCTCAGAACAATAAACTACATTTTTTTTTATTATAGAATTATGACAAGCATTTTTCACTCCAGAATTATTACGGACTTTCCCTGACTTGCAAATAGCCATCATAATTATCATAATTTTTTTAATCCCATTTCTGGAGGGGCAGAGAGGCTTTTGATCCAGATATTGAGCCTGGCTCCCTTCCTGTAATTGAGCCAGTTCACATTCCCACGCTTTTTTAACCTCTTACGGGTAGAGCTCCGGCTGTTATAATAGTAATCAAGTGTTTGTCATTATGTGATTAGTTAAACACATTTGTTGAATCACTGTTTTTCCCAGTGATCCCTTTTTTAAGATCACTGTGAAGAAGCTTTAAGACTGACGACCAGTCTTAGTGTGGTCTTGACAACGATTAGTGGGATCTCAGAGGTTTGGTGTGTGATCTTGGCCACCAGGTCCGGTGTGATATTGGCCACCAGGTCAGTGTGGTCTTGCACCAGGTCGGTGGATATTGCCACCAGGTCCGGTGTGATCTTGGCCACCAGGTCCGGTGTGATATTGGCCACCAGGTCCGGTGTGATCTTGGCCACCAGGTCCGGTGTGATCTTGGCCACCAGGTCCGGTGTGATCTTGGCCACCAGGTCCGGTGTGATCTTGGCCACCAGGTCCGGTGTGATCTTGGCCACCAGGTCCGGTGTGATCTTGGCCACCAGGTCCGGTGTGATCTTGACGGGGAGGTCCATGGTCACGCGTGATCTTGGCCTACCAGGTTCGAGTGATGTGTCTTGGCGAGCAGGTCTGGTTTAGTTTTGGCGTCACCTATGAGGCTGAATCGATGCTTTGGTCGGCAGGTCCATGGTGTTTTGGGTCACCAGACCTGACGTGGTATGTGCACCAGACCTGGTGTGGTATTGTGCACCAGACCTGGTGTGGTATTGTGCACCAGACCTGGTGTGGTATTGTGCACCAGACCTGGTGTGGTATTGTGCACCAGACCTGGTGTGGTATTGTGCACCAGACCTGGTGTGGTATTGTGCACCAGATCTGGTGTGGTATTGTGCACCAGATCTGGTGTGGTATTGTGCACCAGATCTGGTGTGGTATTGTGCACCAGATCTGGTGTGGTATTGTGCACCAGATCTGGTGTGGTATTGTGCACCAGATCTGGTGTGGTCGCCGCCACAGGCAAAGTTATCCTCCTTCAGCTCGTTTACAGGCAAAGTTATCCTCCTTCAGCTCGTTTACAAGCAAACTGCTCTTATCCTACCTCATCATTTACAGGTCATTTACAGGCAAAAAATTATCATAAATCTGTTAATTTACAGACTAACAGATGTTATCATATTTCAACTCATTTTCAGACAAGCAGCTGTTTTCCTGCCTGAGCTCATTCACCGACACAAAAATATTTATTTCAGCTCATTTCAAAGCCTGTCGGTATGTTAGATCATCTACCACTCCCAGGATGCGACCCACAAACGTGGGCAAACACCCAGGTACTAATATAATGCTAATTGAAAAGGGGGCCACAGGAGTATTAATTAAGACTTATCCATTTTTCTAATGCCTGTGAATCGAATCCTACTTCCTTGTGAATCGAACACTGCTTCCTTGTGAATCGAACACTGCTTCCTTGGGAATCGAACCCTGCTTCCTTGTGAATCGAACCCTGCTTCCTTGTGAATCGAACCCTGCTTCCTTGTGAATCGAACCCTGCTTCCTTGTGAATCGAACCCTGCTTCCTTGTGAATCGAACCCTGTTTCCTTGTGAATCGAACCCTGCTTCCTTGTGAATCGAACCCTGCTTCCTTGTGAATCGAACCCTACTTCCTTGTGAATCGAACCCTACTTCCTTGTGAATCGAACCCTGCTTCCTTGTGAATCGAACCCTGCTTCCTTGTGAATCGAACCCTGCTTCCTTGTGAATCGAACCCTGCTTCATTGTGAATCGAACCCTGCTTCCTTGTGAATCGAACCCTACTTCTTTGTGAATCGAACCCTACTTCCTTGTGAATCGAACCCTGCTTCCTTGTGAATCGAACCCTACTTCCTTGTGAATCGAACCCTACTTCCTTGTGAATCGAACCCTGTTTCCTTGTGAATCGAACCCTGCTTCCTTCCTTGTGAACCTTACACTACTACTGAAACACGTTCTTTCATATGTGGTTCATTCTCAACAGAGAAAATTAAGGACAGTACCAAATTTCTTTATTCAATTTAATAATTTATTAAACACATTTTGTACAAAGAAATATACAAATAACGTATGATATGGCTGGGAAAGAACAATTGCTTGTTCTATTGTTGAACTAGTGTTGCAGCGCAACAGACAAAATCAACGGGACTCCAGGAATGACAGCAATGTGGCAAACATCAGTCAGCTGGGAAAATCAGGAGATAACCAGTCTGTCAGTGATGCTGGTATCTGCTCGAGAATCTATGTGATTTCACATCACGATGACTGATTTCACAGTACACCATGATGCTAGTGATGTTAAGAATACATTTCAGTTGTAATACTGAAATTAACATTTGCAAATTAATGTTACTTTCAAGTTAAGAATATATATATATATATATATATATATATATATATATATATATATATATATATATATATATATATATATATATATATATATATATATATATATATATATATATATATATAACACACACACACAGTCAAAACACACCAGAAATATAAAAATGGTTGGCAAAGCTTTTGAGAATAGCTAGGGATGTTTGATTAGGCCAAAAGTGGAGGGTGAAAAATGAACTAAAAATACATTGTTGTCAGCTGTGGCAAGTACGTGCATTCTTGCAGGTGTACTTCTGTTTCTTCACGAGATTATTAAACATTTTGCCATATATAAATTTAAGCTGACCTTGATTAAGGTATATTATGTGACGTAAACTTTAGAATGTTTAGGCTGTCAAGTTTTGCTGGAAAATACAATAATTGTAAACTTTAATTCCTGTGAATATATATGTCAATATATAAGATTAAATTTTCGAAAATAGTTTGTAAGTGGGCCTCGTTTGACTGACTTTGCTTAATATATATATATATATATATATATATATATATATATATATATATATATATATATATATATATATATATATATATATATATATATATATATATATCTGCCGTGCCTAATAAGCTGAACTTGCCGAATAGGCAGAACTTCCTTAAAAATTAGACTTTAACCAAAAAAAATTTTACAGATTGATACATTTTTTCCACTGATGTGAAATTTTTTTATATTTTTTATTAAACATAATTTAGAAACTTCACCTAACTTAACCTAACGGAATTTTTATAGCTAAATTCTGCTATATGTATATCATAGGTAAGTTTAAATTTATTCAATATTTCTCAAAATCGATTACAAATATTTTTGCTATGTTCAGATTGATTTTAGAAGATTTATGACAAAAAAAAAAATTCACTCTGCTTATTCGGCAGAAAACCCCTTTGCCATTTAGGCCTAACTCTCCGGTTTCTCTTATTCGGCACGAGTCTCATATATATATATATATATATATATAGGATAATTTTTTGTTTTGTTGTTTACATATAACGTATGTTTTTGTTGGGGTTTCATTGCTTTCTATAAAGATTTTTTTCCGTTTTTTCCTCTTTAAGAATCTGGAAACTGCAAAGTTGACAGTTTGTACGCTGGGTGAAACAAAGTTTTGCAACTGTGAATGGTTCTGAAAGTTTCATTTACGTTAAATGTTTTATGATTCGCTGAAGAGAACTGCTGAAGTGGTTCAGAAAACTTTAGTGGAAATCGGAACTGAATCGCCTTTCTCAGTCGTCACAAAAATCTGTGATGACCACAATTTTTCATAATTTTTTTTTTATATATACAATTTTTATTGATTTTACTTACCCCTTGTGTTTTTCATTGAATTATATATCTATTTTTGTGTTATTTTTTGTGGGATCTGTTATGTGACATTTACTCATGTAACTATGGGTCATAATTATCATGAGGGTTTTCTTTGTATTGTAATTATAAACTAAGAATGCCCATGTATCCGATTTCGGTAGATGAGATGCGAGGGATAGAGAGAGAGAGAGGAAGAAAGCCGTCGTCTTGAGAGCAAAGACGCGCATTCATCTAATTACGAACGTTTGACGCGTTCCACGAAATCATGAAAGAAATGACAGATTACGAATGACAAGGATAACATTTACCTTATCCAGAAATCTCTTGTTTTTGTTTGGTTTTAGACTGACACTATATAAAAAAATCTTATCACTAATACAATGTTGAAGTATCTTGAGAATGTTTCTTGGACGTCAGTGATTTGCTTCTCAATGGACTAGATATCACTAGATCACTCGGCACGTCGGTTCCAAGACGCCGATAGCGATCTGCAAGACGTTGCCACAATTTCACGTCGAGTGTGGAGCCTCAAGTGGAGCAAGGGACCCAAGGGTTAGACTTCGACTGAGCGTAGATCTTTCCCCTGGAATGGTGCGGGACGGTAGCAAGGCGGTCACGGTGCTTCAGGATAGCGAGACACGCCAAAGGAATAAATGTTCACTGCAGATAGAGACCGAGCAAATAATTAGAGAGAAGAGAGTGGGGGGAGAGAAAGAGGAGGAGATAGGGAGATAGGTGGAGGCGGAGGGTGAGACGGGAGAGAAAGAGCAGAAGAGTCGATATGAGATTAGAGAGAGAGAGAGAGAGAGAGAGAGAGAGAGAGAGAGAAAAGGGAAACAAGGTTGTATTTTAGCAAATAATCAAGCTCTGGAGGAAATAGATTAAAGCCCGCTGCAGATTAAAGCCCGGAGCTCTTCTGCAGTTTTTCACGTCTAAAGCTCCCTTATAGAACGTAAGAGCGTACGAGACGTTTGAAGGATGTAAGAGAATGGATGAGAAAGGAGCGGGGATGAGGTAAGGTGACAGAGGATTTAAGCAGCAGTGAACTTAAAGCGGTGACCTTGGCTGGAGCGAGAGAACTCCAGGTTGCCAGGGTAATCGAAAAGGTTCTGGGGTCCAGGGAAGGGAGTGGTGGTGTGAGGTCTTGGGATATGGTGAGGCTGTGGTTGCGGCTGGAACTGTGGTTGCGGTTGGAACTGTGGCTGCGGTTGGAACTGTGGCTGCGGCTGGAACTGTGGCTGTGGCTGGGGCTCTGGCTGGAACTGTTGCTGGGGTTGTGGCTGGGGCTGTGGCCGGGGCTGGGGCCGGGGCTGGGGCTGGGGCCGGGGCTGGGGCTGGGGCTGGGGCTGGAATTGGGGCTGTGGTTTCACCACGGGAGTAGTATCGTGGATGTTGGAGTTGGTGATCCTGAATCCAATTCCTTGACCAGCTGCAAGGAATCAAATATTTACAATGAAATTATTACCGGAATTCTGCAGAGCCATTTGACTGTGGACGTCTAACCACCTTAAAGTAACATGCTGGACACCATCTTTGTCATCCTTGTAACCAGCTGCCCTTATAATAATTAAACATTTGACC
The DNA here is from genome assembly GCA_009830355.1 of Cherax destructor. Classification (NCBI taxonomy): domain Eukaryota; kingdom Metazoa; phylum Arthropoda; class Malacostraca; order Decapoda; family Parastacidae; genus Cherax; species Cherax destructor. Next base: position 521,565 of record WNWK01000052.1, read on the forward strand.
AACGTCAAGGTAGATACAAATGTTGAAAAAGGCTATCAAATATTGAAGTGAGGTAAAAGGCTTCTTTTGCGAACTAGCAACAAATGACTTAGAGCAGGACCTCACACTTGATGTATAAGTTACTTTCATTAGTGTAAAATCGAAGCTGAACTGCTGGTGACAGTAGCCTAATTTTTATATAAAAAAAAGTCGGAAGGGTAATGGACGAACCGGATGCTAAACATAATATCCAAATAAGTTGACTAACACAAAAGATCGCTGAAATCGACTATGGTTCTGAATAAAACTAACTGGTAGTAATTAACACTTCACAGATATATACTAATAAGTGTGAGTATATTCACCGAGAGTTAACTTTAACCCCAGTTTTAGGGTTTTTAGGGATTGTTAGTGTACAGGCGAGTTGCAGCCTTAATTACCCACATGTAAACCAACAAGTTAACCAACACCTCACCTTCGAACTCAACACGATTAACCTGGCCACTTTCAGAGGGGTATTCCCAGTAACCACGTCGGATACCGTTGGCATCAGTCTCTTCGAAGTACTTAATACCATCCTCCTGGTCACGGAAGTTGCCGAAGGTGGCACCGTCTTGGTATCGCTTGTCCTGCAAAATCTTGACGAAGCCACTCTCGAACTGAGCGCACGCCGCCGCTACAACACACAACAGTATCTGTCAGGTGGAAAGAGAGGGTTAGATACTTAACTCTGCTTGACTTTAGGTTTAGAATACACGAGATTAGGCGAAGTATTTGTTTTGTATTATTCCTTAGGCGAGTTATACAAAAGTCTTGTGCTAATCGATGTTTGCATGAAAAAATATTATTGATATAATAGAAATGAGTCCTGGTAGCAGGACTAAAACATAGGTGTTAATGTTTTAATGCTCTATCTAGCGGATCTATAACACTGTCACTGCTAACACACACCCATCGCTCAAGTAGCAACAAAAAATAAAAAATAGTAAAGTCACTGAATGACAACACTGGTATCGCAGGAAATTCACATTTAAGGTTAATAAATGGTCAGACTTTCTCATTTACGTGTTGTGTGGTTCAGAGACGTAGCGAGGTTACGTGGATGAGGGAGTCACTCCAACACACGGCCCAGACCTTCACTAAAACGTAAACTGAATGATGACCTTCCCATCTGACCCCATGACCCCCGCCTTCGTGTAAGGTCACTTATCACCGAGACCGGAACACTTCCTCGTTAGGATAAGTTTCTTATACTCATTGCCACAGATCAAGGTTAATAATGAACTAATGGTAATTAGCACTCCAGAGATGGTTTGTTATTTACTGTACAACGTCTTGAGTTAGCACGCAATGAGTGAAGCAATCTTACGTTCGTTCCATATATATATATATATATATATATATATATATATATATATATATATATATATATATATATATATATATATATATATATATATATAAAATTACATTGATGCACAGAGGTTGAGAATGTATAAAAGTCAGCTTATATAAAATTCAGTCAGCACGTCACTCATGAAATTTTTGCCATGACTGTCTCACTGAGTTGCTTACGTAAATACTATATCCAGAACACTGGAGAAGCCAGAAACATAACTTCCTGTGCGGTATCCTCTGAAGTGTGCGAGAGGCTGGAAACTTGGGACATCTACATATTAAGCTTGTATTTAGTGGTAAATACCGAGAGTATTAACTAAATCTCTTAACTTAGGCATAGCACCTATATACACTTGCTCTGAGAGCGAGCTACCCACCAATGTCCTCATGCTGGTTTGATGTTTCTTGCTCCACTAAACGAGTCACCAGCACCACCAGCTATTTATACCTCGCACCACCATTCGACCTTGTTGCAGTTGCCATTGAATAAATATTGTTGCAAGAGGGTTGGTTCCTCTGCAGATGAGGCAAACACAGGTAGTGACGATGCCTCATAATAAAAAGACTATTACTGATAATTTTACTTATAATTATGGATTATTAGGGAAATATAATTGATTTCTGGTAAACTCGACCATTGTAATTTGTTATTTTTTTTTTAGCTCGAAATGCCAGAGCCTGCTTTAGTAATAATTATTTTTTTAAGGCGGAAGGAGAGCAATATTGTGATCTGTAGGTGTAGTTGAAGGATGACTTGTCCCAGTTCCTGCTATCGTATGGGTAACAAATCATCCTAATATTTATGTTGCACTGAGTCCCTCATCTCTTCACATCTCCCTTCTGCAACTTGCCTCTTATGCCCATGTTATCCTGACTATACCCACTATGAATATTTTATATAAGGCGTTTTTGGAGGCCTGCTAAAAGCCAATAGTCTTTGCAATAGACGTAGCTCATCCTGCACTTGTACTGTAGACCTCAGCTCACCGTGCCATTGTTTTATAGTTCTGAGCTCACTGTCCTCGCAGTAAGGGCCTCGGCTCGTTCTCCCAGTATTATACCTCTTTATTAAACGGAAATCCGGTCTTTGTTCCAGCTTAGATGCCCTTAGCTGGACAGACAGCGTCCGGTGGCAGCCACTTTAAGTTTATTTATGTAGATGAATGGTTCAGAGAACCGTCTAATTTATAAGTTTATTTATCTTCCACGCGTCACTTGACGCTGAATAAACACTGACATAAAGATTATTTTTACATCAGATTTTAACATTATTATCTGGTAAAACTGTTAACTGATTAACAGCTGGTTAAAGTTAAATAGCAGCTGCTAAAGCTATTAACAATGAATATCAGTTACATTAACATATATATTTGTCCCTGGTAAGACTAAGGAGGAGCCCATGCGAGGCAAGTCCAACTCACACCCACCCTCACTAATAAGTATTTAATCAGCTGTGTATGTATGGTATACAATACCGACAAGATAAAGAATTAGACACATGTGCAACATCTGGGTATCTTTTGTATATAGTTCTACAGTCTTCCCTTGTCCTTAAATTTGTATTGATAAAGCCACTAGATGGCGAGACGCCTACAATAAAGACACCCAGATGTTGCCCACCTGTCTGATTCTTCATTGCATCAGCCTCTGGTAAAGCTTGGAACACTTAACCTACGCTATTCGTACCGTTAGTATCGTAAAAAGAGCGTGTATAGTCTCTCGGACTCTGCGTCAGGTAAAGCCGTGTTGCGTCACGAGTGAGACTTCCGGTAGCGTCGTGTGGTCGGCGTAGCGACGGCGGGTGCGTCGGGAGCACCTGAAAGTTGTTTACCTTGTGGGCGGAGTGAGCTCCCCTGGCTACCCCTGCATCAAGGTGAGGCCGGACCCACACCCCCTTTCTACCCCTGCTTCAAGGTGAGGCCGGACCCACACCCTCCTCATCAGGTATCAAGAGGGGTTGCTGATGCCATGCAGTACATATCGCCACTAGAGACAGCAGGGGCTTACATTATGTTTTTTTTTTACTAAATATATATAGCTGTAGTGTTTTACAAGGAATAGCACTGTGGAGATCAGCCTCATAACTAAGACCTTCAATTTCTGCAATGATGTGAGGTTAGAACAGACACTTCACAACGCCAGCACTGTAAAGGGTAAGGTTCAGCTAATAGGATTAGAACCCAGAGTCAAAAGGAATACGGCAAGAGACGTACTGGTCTATGCTAGGCAGTTCCTCTTTACACCCAGCTATTTCATTCGTGTCATAAACCTATTTTTATAGCATGTGAAACCAGCAATATAAAATAATTTTCTACCTTGTGGTTGGATCTGAGTGCTTTTCAGGTGTCTGAACCAAAATCTAGCAACCTTTTTTAGACCTAAATGGCGAACATATTTTCCCTTTCGTCAAAATTATTTTGTGGTATATGACAGGTAATTTAGAAGGAATAATGTGTATGATCTGGACTGCGAATAATTTTTTTTATGTATTTTAATTATATATATATATATATATATATATATATATATATATATATATATATATATATATATATATATATATATATATATATAATTTGGCAGTGAATTTATCACGATATCAACAAACTGGTGTTGTTAGCAGCACATTAAGATAACTGAAAACTGGTAATGATGGCAGAAAATTAATTTGCAGAATTTTTTTGCATATTAGAGTTCTGTGTAACTAAACGGTATAGTGTCTTCCATATCATACTGCTACAAAATCTTTGCTAAACCATTGTTCATTTCCTTCCTCAGTCTTAATTTGAAAGTGATTGTTAAGAAGTTCGTCTTTATATTATTAATTGCTTATATATTTATGTTCGCTTCGTCATTCTTCGTCTTTAAAGATACATGTAGTATAACTCAGTGTTAGTGTCCTCGTAGAAACAATTTTGTTGCAAGGGGTTAGTTTGATCATAATTCTCTGGTTTCCAGACAATTTATCATTATTCTGAAGTGTGGTGACTTAACCTACTTAACGTAAGCTAATCTAACCAAGCTTAACGTAAGCTAATTTAACCCAGCTTAATGTGCCACTCACTGAAAGGAGGGTTTGAACCTATGATAAGCCAGTCTTGAAACTAGCAGGTCAATGAGTTATCCATTTCACCAGGCTGGGATAGTTAGATTAATCTAACTAGGTATATTTCTATACGCACCAATCTCAGCATAGCCAGCATAGCAACAGCTATGCTGGTAGTGAATTGTTTACAAATGTGTCACTACAGTTTAGCGTAATTTAGCATAATTTAAGCTAACTAAAATCAACCTAAGCTGCATAACCTAAGCTTTTTCTACCAGTATTACCTAAAACTACCCAACTTAAACTAACCCAAGTGTCACTAAAACAGTTGAAAAATTCAGGAACACTAGTACCCCTATTACTAACAAATGAATACGTATTTTGTCCTGTTTATGTATAGTCTACGAATTTACCTACTTTTTACAGAATACTCCAATATCATGATTATTTATGTATATTATCAATAATGTTACCATCAGAGGCCCTGGGGAACAAAAAATAATTAAGATCCCAACACATAGCTATAGGGTACACCACATTATCCCAACACAATCCAGGGGTAAGATAAGATGAAATTTGTTCGGATTTTTAACTCGGAAGGTTAGCCATTTAGGATAACCTGAGAAAGGCAGTGCATCATCGAGGACTGTCTTGTCATATTTCCATTGAGATCCTTCAATCTTGTCCCCCAGGATGCGATACACACCAGTCGACTAACACCCAGGTACCTACTTACTGCTAGGTGAACAGGGACAATACATGTAAGGAAACATGCCCAATGTTTCCACCAATGCCGGGAATTGAACCACGGACGCTTAGTGTGTGAGGCGAAAGCGTTGCCAACCGAGCCACGGGACACCACATATAAATAAGCTAGGTCCCAAGATATCTCTCTGGAGTACACCACTGTTCCCTTTCACATTTAACACTATTTTTTGCTATTAAAAAAAATGCTCTCGTAACAATACATTAGTTGAATTTAGTGTTTACCTTTCAGAGTCAAGTGTTGCAATTTACACGGTCAACCTTTCGTGTGGAGCTGAGACAAAAGTCCCGCTAAGGTCAGAACAAACAATATCATATACCTTATCACTCCACATTGCATTTAATGCAGTTGAACAGAGCTCATGTGCATTCTTAAACGTGAACAACATTTAATTAGTTAGGTCAGATCAGATGAAATTAGGCTAGGTTAGATCAAGTAAGGTTCAATTAGGTTAAACCAGGTTAGATGAAATTTAGATTAGGTTAGGTTTAAGATCTGTTGACTTCATGAGGTTCACTAAGAAATAATAAACCTAGATAAAAATATTAATATTTCAATCCCGAGATACAGATATACACCATTAAGTATATATAATCTGCTCACTAGGAGTATATACCCACTCTCTAAATTTGTATATCTTACTCTAGAGCTATATATTTTGCTCTCTATATATATACCTGCTTTAGAGGTGTAGAGAGTTAGCTCTGTAGTAAAGCTTTTAATCTTATTACGCTTTCCACGTAACTATAAATTCAATGTTATTGCTCAAACTAACGTCTTTGTACTATTCTGGTAATGTAATGTGTTTGTCGATAATTTGCAACTGTTATATTTAATGCCTCCAACTGTTGATATACACTGTATGACTACTGTAGTTTATTTATGGATATCATAATTCATGAGCATCGTAGTTGTCACTGAGAATTTCCGGAATACGATTAGTCAACGATCGGAGGGATACAAGGAAGCTTGCATAGTCTAATGATAAAAAATGTCAGGGCATTTGACTGGGTCTTGTGTCCACTGTTATAATTCACTGGCGATTACGTTCGCTCTTTCCGGCCAGCAAAAAAAAAAAAATATTTCTTACGTAGTTGATAGCATTATTTTTTAATGTTTCATATACAGCGTTTATGTGAAAAATTCAGCGCAAGGGGGGCGGTAGAGGCTCGATGTGAGGGCGAAAAGGATGAAATTTCATCATCAATCATCATCATCATCATCATCAATCATCATCATACGCTAAACCCATAAGAGACTTAGTGAAATTAAATTAGCCTCTGGAAGAATTCTATTTTCTGACAAAGTTAATTCTCGCATTTGAACCTATTTGATTTTAAAATTCGCCTCTTTCCATAGTTTTCAGATTTAGACAGAATTTATATTAGGGTCACAGCTGCACATACGACAAAACACAGAACTGCTCTCATTGCCCGTTCTAACATCAGTTTAATGCTTATACACACGTTTATTGACTATTCCTCCCGTTTCTCCTACATATTTTTTTTTTCCGGATGCAGTTTGCAAGATAAAGGGAAGATGGTCCCGCATGGCGTACCCTCGACAACTCTTAAGACACGTTGAAGAACAAGCTTTTATTAGGACCATGTGTCGTTATTAGAGCTTTATTAATTCATGGCTTGATAAAAGCTCTTGACAGAGCGAAACTTTTCCCAACAAAAACGTGTTCCACAACGTGTATATGTTCTTCCAGGGAGAAGATAAACACCTTTTTCAACGCTTTTCTTGGCTTTGACTAAACTCTTGGTGACGTTACATCAGTAGATTACATTTATGTCCACTCTTTGACAAACATTATTTTAGGTTATTACAAAGCAGAGCTGGACATTCACTACAGTCATTATGAAAGTGTGAAGAGAATACAAGATATATTCTGGTAGCAAAATTTGTTTGTGAAATGAATCTTTGTGGATAAGGAACTTTGGGCATCGATTTGGTGACCACAGTGACGAGAGCCCACAGTTGCTACCAGGCTGCAGTAGCAACACAGTGTCGTCGTCTGGAGCAGCAGGAGCGACGACAACAGTAGTAGCAGTGGCAGCACTATCACCAGAAGTAACAGCGATGGCAGCAGCGGTGGCGGCGGTAGTGGAAGAAGCAGGAGGAGGAGTGCGAGTGCCACAGTAGGAGTAATAGCGACGGAGCCAACGGTAACCACAGAGGCAGAAGCAACAACAAAACATGAGCACTAAAAATGGCAGAAGAAACAGTAACAAGGACAACAGCATCGTTAGCCTCGACAGTAAAATCATCAACATCAAAACAGAGATTTCACACTTCCGTGATTTTAATGAATAATAAAGTGAAGCCGTAGAAAATCTCAACGCTCACTGCCTTCTTTGAAGGAAAACAACACTTTAGCGAATGTATACATATACATCGAAGTAATCCTCTAGGCTCTGGGTGTTGGTGGATGGGTCGTACACCCCCGCTGGCTGTACTCAACTAGTTGTAACTGTGGGAAAAGGTGGGGGTCTCGACTCTCAAAACCTGACCCTACCTCTTGACTACTCGCGAAGGGTCAAGCGCTATTCCTGGCCTCATTTCCTTACCATGTCTACACATAAAACTGTGTACATGATCTGCTTCCTCAGCCATATATTTACCGCTTCATAACCCACCATAGACTGAAGACTAGCATCCCAGCGACTCGTGTGCGTCGTAAACTTACATTTCTACCTCCTTGCTTCCAGTCTCCTCCCTTCAGTCTCCTCCCTTCAGTCTCCTCCCTTCAGTCTCCTCCCTTCAGTCTCCTCCCTTCAGTCTCCTCCCTTCAGTCTCCTCCCTTCAGTCTCCTCCCTTCAGTCTCCTCCCTTCAGTCTGTTCCTTCAGTCTCCTTTCAGAAGGTCATCGTGAAAGACGCTTCGGTTTTCCAGCACTGTCCAGTATAATTTGCTCACTGTGAATGGTAACAGTGTATTGCTTCATAAAGCCTCTGAGTTATGCTGCAAAATTAACGTTTAATTGTGAAGGAGCAGCTTATTGCGTTAAGTTATTAATTTTTGTAATTGCGATCTTTTTCTGCCATTGCTGATGATATGACCCATAAAGTAAAACGTGCGGTGAAGATAGTCGTGAAACTAGGCAATTCTTGTATAATTTATTCTTTTAAAGCTTTAATGTAGGATAAACAAGCACTCTATTTTCAACTGTCTACTGTATCATTTCTATCCATTTGTCAATTTGCAGGAGCAGAGCAACAGCTCGTAGGATAAGTGGTACCGTGAGCACGTCTAAGAGGTTAAGACCTCCACTTGGATGTCTTAACGAAATGTAAGACAGCAGAAATTGTGTGCACTTGTCGGCTAAGCTGCAAAATTATCTTTACGGAAAGCTTACCTAGGTGGCATTTATTATTGATTATGAGAATTCTGTCACCCCCAGCTTGGCCTCACACCAGTCCTCATATGGTGGATAGCAAATAAATAACTAACAGAATATAAACAAGTTTTACCAATCGTCTTGCATGTTCATAACAGAAATAGAACGCAATCCTGCGGGTGTTAGTACCTCAATGGATGGTTGCTTCTGCTAAAAGCATTTTCTACATCACAAGGAAGGTAGATTTTAATGCTTTTGAGGGGAAATTAAGTCAAATGTTAAGAAAATGTTTGTTTTAAAATACTTTAATGTGTCTCTAGGCTTTTTGGGATGAGAAAGTCTGTAATATCATTTCCTTTCCTTAATGGACACATATCTCGCTCAAACCCCCCCCCCCTTCCACAAAAAAAGCATACGTCACATAATTATTAGTACCCACAAGTTGTTTGTAAACAACTTAACAACTAACATTTAGAATGAGTGAAAAACTTGTTTTGTGGTTTACAAGAAGCTGGAAGCACATACCAGATAATGGCGCCAGGCATCCCGAAAGGTCGCTGGAGGGACGAGACTGACTTAGCGAAGCATCTCCGTGTTCTTGAGTGCCATCAGTGGCCAACTTGGTGCCATCCTGGATATCATGTTTTTATTTTAACTAGGTCGGCACTCTTGGGAATTTTATATAAAATCTATTATTTGCAAGGTCAAATAATAGAATAATTATTTTTAATATCATTCCTTCAAGGAATGTAAAGGTGCCTTAATGTTGGTGGTAGAACCATGATCCAAGAAACTGGGACAACCCTCTTAATTACTTCCCATTCCTTAGATGATGTATGACCCTTACGGGCTTAACGCTTCCCATGAATTTTACAAGAAGAATTTCCACCTTGACTGACGCCACACTTGGTTTTTGCCTCTGGGCAAATTTTATATTTCTTAATGCCAGTGAAGGGCTCTTGACAGAAGGCGTGATCCAAGGGATTGGAAACCACCCCTCTTCTTCCATGGATCAAACTTAATTAACTCTCATTTTCAGGACGCTGCATTAGATGTTGAAGGTTTAGCGCGTCTTCATGATTAATAAAACTTCAGTTTCTCCCACTGGCGCCAGAATAACTAGTGTTGGTACTAGTATCAGTAATAACTAGTGTTGGTACTAGTGTCAGTAATAACCAGTGTTGGTACTAGTGTCAGTAATAACCAGTGTTGGTACTAGTGTCAGTAATAACTAGTGTTGGTACTAGTGTCAGTAATAACTAGTGCTGGTACTAGTGTCAGCAATAACTAGTGCTGGTACTAGTGTCAGCAATAACTAGTGCTAGTACTAGTGTCAGTAATAACTAGTGCTGGTACTAGTGTCAGTAACTAGTGTTCCTGCTACCACCAATGTAACTAAGGCTTTGTTACCTACTAATTCCCTCTGTAACTATTACATTTTTGATGGGATCTCTCAGACTTACCACCTTGTAAAAAAAAAAAATCCTCTTTTAATTATTTCTGCTATTTACTTAATACTGTTGATTTCATTATTTGTCCCTTGAATGATTCTATTTTCTGGTTACGTATCTAATGTATTTTCTTTCTGACCTATTGAACAGTTCCTGCGTATATATTTTAGTTGAAAATGTCACTTTAGGGGTCGTTTTTTCTTCGTGTTTGATTATTCTTCAGAAACTTGTGTTATATTAGTCTGAAACGTTTGTCTTGAAATTTTACCAAATTTTTTTCCTCCTGGTCCCAATCAAATATTGCCTGAATTTCCTTATCATGGAAAACATTCGAGTGCTGTTTAATCTTCTCCAAACATAGAATTAACTTAGAGATATTTGTTGTTCTTTTCCTTGTATCAAGATTTGTTCAGGCATATTACTATTTCACTATCTTCTCTGCTGTTTAGCCACATTCATGTAGTCATTCATTTTTTGCTTTACATTCTTCTGATTCTTAGATTCCTTTATTCTGTACTGGTTCTTAAGTTCTTAATATTTCTAAATGTTGCACGTCCTACATATATTCATGAAGATAGTTCTCTTTCTCTCGACTTGTTCACCGAGGGTCACAAATTAAAGTTGTATCATCTATTTTAAGATTTATAGGTCATCTTCATTAATAGTTAACTTTGCTATTGAAAGTTGCAGTATATTTACATTACTGGTTTATAATTTCCTCATGACGTGTCTGGTTTACCTCTGGCTTCCTTGTTACATTTTTCTTTTGTTGAAACCTTGAAACCACGTCTAGTATTTCCGTCAGCTGTGTCACGTTTATCAGTAACGCAACATTTGATAATTTAATTTCCTTTGGAAAAAATCACCTGATGGTGGTATTAATTATTATTACCTATTAAAAGCATTTTAAAAAACTGTGTCATTGCATAAAAAAAATTGTGTCCTCGATTCAAGGTGACAGATTCAGTGTGTCAGGTGGACTCGGATATTTATTCTACAGATATTACCAAACATAAGCATTAGTGTGTGTGAGTGTGTACTCACCTAGTTGTACTCACCTAGTTGTGGTTGCAGGGGTCGAGACATAGCTCCTGGCCCCGCCTCTACACTGGCCGCTTGTGTGAGAGTGTGTGTGTGTGTGTACTCACCTAGTTGTGGTTGCAGGGGTCGAGTCAAAGCTCCTGGCCCCGCCTCTTCACTGACCGCTACTAGGTCCTCTCCCTGCTCCATGAGCTTTATCATACCTCGTCTTAAAGCTATGTATGGTTTCTGTGTGTGTGTGTGTGTGTGTGTAAGCAAGCATACCCTTATAAATATTTACCCTAATAATCCCCATATATTAAAACAACCCGCACGGTAAACAGCCAACAACAACCACATCCAATAGTCATTACTAACAACGCACTCGCTTCACACAGAGTGTCCGTGGTTCAATCTCCGGCATGGGTGGAAATGATGGGGATAGTTCCTTACACCTGCTGTCCTTGTATACCTAGCAGTAAGTACCTGGGTGTTAGTCGACTGGTGTGGGTCGCATCCTGGGGTGCAAGATTGAAGGATCCCAATGGAAATACTACACAGTCCTCGATGGACGCACTGCCTTTCTTGGTCGGCTAACCCTCCGGGGTTAAAAATCCGAACGAAATCTTATCTTTTGTACAAAAATAGGCTCAGGCACTAAATCTGCGTAGAATTAGTGATGTGATATAAGTGACTTAGTAAACAGACAAGTTGAAGACTGAGACACTTGTTCAGCATTTTGGAATCTTCAGTCCAGTACAGAGAAGAACAGTGAAAGATGAGGAGTTTGAGGTAATCCAGGCTGAGGGACTGATTACCTCAAACTCATCATCATCTTCCAACCTGATCTGTATTGGACTGAAGAAGTCACTGGCTGGCGAAACGTTTCCTCAATAAAGATTCATAAATGTTGCACGAGTGTCTCTTTCTAGAGGGTCATGATTGAGGTGTATATATAGAAAACAAGAATAAATGAAAGGGAAAAAAATAATGGTCATCGACGCCAAACCTTGTGTAGCTTTAAAATTAGGTTAAAAAAGTACATGATTGGGTGTGGGTTGGTGCGAGTTTAACTGCCTAGCATGGGCCAGTAGGCCTGCTGCAGTGCTCTTCCTTATGTTATTAAAAAGTAAATATTTAACACTGTACAGTATAATACTGATAAGATGGGATACACAATGTATTTTTATTCAGTAAGGGCCACATTTTGACACAAAAAACGTATTAAGTAAATTTAGATCTAATCTGTTTTTATTATTCATAGTTATTTTATGTAACTTACTATTTCGTGCGTTTAGTGTCAGTAAAATAATTGTTACTTATTAAAACATTCAATTGCACTTTGTGATGACTGAATACTATAACCCTTCTATATATATATGCATAAGATTGCTTTAGTTAACTCTAGACAGTCAGTTTTCTTTATCACTGTTATACAACAGAAAATGTGTATAACAATTTTAACAATAGGTAACTGCAATAAAAATATTTTTTTTTTACTCAACTTATAAACTTGGTGAGATCGTATTGCACAATAACTTAAAATGCCATCAGACTGTTATACTTCCACTTTGGCTCATTAATGATCTTGGTCAGAAAGAGAACTAAACCAGTCGCCCAACACCTCAATGGAAATAAGTCACTTTTTCTGACTTTTTTTTGGGTTATGGATAATCTATACATATGCTGCTATGTATGATAATTCATGTAACTGTATTTATGTGAACCTGTATCTAAATAAACTTACTTATTAAACAGGGGAAAGAGATGTAAAGGAAACATAACCAATGTTTTCTCTCGTCCCAAGATTGAACCTCGGTCCGTCAGTGTGAGAGCTGAGGCCGCTACGAAATGAGCCACTGTGTACTCACCTATTTGTGGTTGCAGGGGTCGATTCATAGCTCCTGGCCCCGCTTCTTCACTGTGTGTGTGTGTGTGTGTGTGTGTGTGTGTGTGTGTATCATGCCTTCGGCTCACATATGAAGGATCTGAGTTTGATTTCAAAACAAGTGGAAACTCTGGACTTGTTTCTTTATACCTGATGTCTCTGTTCACCTAGCAGTAATTAGGAACCTGAATGTTACTTGCTTAATCCTGGTCGATTATTATTATTATCATGAGGTAGCACTAAGCCCGTAGGGATTATACAGTGCCTCTGTGTACGGGGGGAAGGAAGGTATTCAGGCTCAAATCAGGGAACTTGAGCACAGATCCAATTCCCTAGATCATGAGCCCCTCACCAACGTCAAGGACCCTCCCTTGAGGGGTTAATCCTGGTGGAGAGGATCAAAGTTTATTTAGGTATAGTTTTTGTTGCAATATTCTGAGTTACTAACCCTTCAGGATACTAATACGATTTTTGTTTGTTTCCACATTCTGGAGAACAAGCAATGACACTTCTTCAGTTTAAAGGTGTTTAAAGGACTCTTTTGGGTTATCCTAGGTTCTCTACACATACGCTGCTATGCATGATAATCTATGTAAATGTATTTGTGTATACCTGAATAAACTTACTTAGTTTACCTTAAAATACTCATGATCATCAATGTTATAGAAAATGGTTACAGAAGTTATAGAAGAAAATGGAAAAATATTCTTGGGAAACTCAACTTATTAACGGTATTTATCAAATAGTACAAAGAAATACAAATAATGTATTTTCTGCAGTATACAGGTAGTTTACATGTAGGTAGGTAAGGTTCGTCAGGAAACAGGACAAAAGTTCCCGTCGCGGGTCTTAGTCAGATGATGACCCACCGTTGGAGCTTTTGGTCATCTGACCGAGGCCTTACGCTGGCTTACCGTTCCACCTCTTTAAAAATTATGGTAACCATTTAGTAACCAGTCTACATGTAATAAAGTATTATAAGGCACAAAATAAAGTCACTAGCATACATTTAGGGCAGAAAATCAGTAAAATCCAAGCAAGTAAAGCAACATTCGTTACAAGTAAAATGCATTTTGGACAGAAGTAGTAACCCAAGAAGGCCAAAGACTCTAATGGAAATAGATCAATTTGACTTTTTGGGTTGTCCTAAGCAATTTACACATGTTAAACTATGTATGAAAAATAGTTTATGCCTACCTTTATTTAAAACGTACTTATTTCCACTGGGGTCCTTAAGTCGTCCTTCAGGTTGTGAATCAAGACTATCAACCAACTTCCAGGTGTCTATGTACTGGTAACTAACAACCGCAGCAGGTGTTATGAGCCTTATCTGAACGTCTCTATTCGTGCGGGGATCCATCCCACGCCCTCTGGGTTGTGAGCCGAGCTCGCTGAGGTACCTACTTACCGCTAGGTGACCAGGGACGACAGGTGTAAGGAAACCCAACGTTTCTAGCTGTGTTGAAACCAGGTGTTAGCCGACTGTAGGGGGGTTGCATCCTGGGGAAGAGGATTAAAAGATTCCCCGTGGAATTAAGCCAGGCACTGTGGCAGTACTAGTTATCATGGATTAACTACCATCCGGGTTAATAATCCCAGAAAACAAATCATTATTTTTGTATCTTCCCTTCTCTGGAGCAAACCTGAATCCCTCCCAGTATTAGGCACTGTATGACTTACAGTGGGCTAAACACTACTCCATGTGATGATAATAATAATATGGTGTTATCAGTACGTAGTTTAATGGGAAACACTAAACATGTAAGAGTAATACAACATCTAGGTACTATGATGCAGTTAGGTTTGATCCGGCGAAGGAGGGTAATTCCATGTCTTCGAGTCAAGTGACTTTCACCAGCTGCAGCTTATCCTCATTTAAAACAACAAGTTAAGGGTAAAGATAAGCTAGTGGCATTGAGCTAAGAGTCTTGCCTCTATAATTACCTTAATTTCCAAACGTAGATCTACGTTCATACGCCTAGCGCTCCGAACGTAGATCTACGTCCGTTTTTACATTCTTATGTGAAAAAAAACGTAGATCTACATTTGGAGCGCTACGTGTATGAACGTAGATCTACGTTTGGACAGTTAAAGGGTTCAGAGCATTAGTGCATTGCTCAATTAGTGTATTGATTGACTGCCGGCTCAGTATTGGGCAGGCAGCAAGGCGATTTTATTTTCCTTACATTTGTTAAGCAAACTTGGATATATCAACCGTGTCCTCGTACCCCTGCTTTATACGATGGTTGCGTGGAGGGAACAAACGCTATGTTTTTCCTGTCATTTTAAATCATACAGGATGGGTTACGTGCATCAAGTGTTGAAATCTGTCAAGCTGAGCTAGGAGATTTCAGTAGGGCAATGAGGATATCGTCAAGTAACTAAGAGTGTAAGGGCGCGGGAAAGTAGAGTAGGCGATGGTCTTATGGTGAACCACGGTAGCAGAGATATCTGTCTTATCAGTGTCTGACACAGGAGTCTTCTGAGTGTGTCTATGGCGGGTCATGGCCATGGTCAGCAGGGTCATTGTGTCACTATAGTGTGTCACGGAAGCAATGATCGCTGGGTTACTCGTTCTGGACTCAGTGGCCTGAATGGAGAAGCAATATATATTACATGCAAAATACATAAATGGAATAATACTCGTCAGTCAATGTCGTGTTTAAACGGTAACAGGGGTCCATTGTTCGATAACTTTCTTAATTCTCTGGCTGGGAGTAATTACGCGGTAATATATCTCATGGGTGAAATATAGTCATTAAGGCAGCAAATGAATTATGCTCCAAATAACACAAATTTATTTTACCCGGAAAATTATACATTTTAAAATATTTTACCAGAGGAGGAACAATAAATATATTAAATAACTTTGGGTATAAAAATATGGCCTTACCGCAACTATTTTGTCTCCACCGCAGTGAGGTTCCTCGTGACAAAAATTCACCCATAATTTTAGTACTTATGCAGTAAGGATGTATTATACATTGTGTTCAAAAAATGTATTCACTGGAGTTTTTTAGTGTGCTGTGAGCTAGAAATAAACCCCTTTTTTCTGGTCTTCATCTTATTTTTTTTTTTTTTGATCTCAGAATCCTTACTGGTCTATCTGAAGGACTCTTAATCTCACGTCTTTCTTAACTCTCCTTTCTGATCTAACACAATACATGACCTGACTTCAGAAGTTAGATTGATCAGCAGTGCCGGGGACCAGAGTCAGTTGATCAGCAGTGCCGGGGACCAGAGTCAGTTGATCAGCAGTGCCGGGGACCAGAGTCAATTGAGCAGCAGTGCCGGGGACCAGAGTCAATTGAGCAGCAGTGCCGGGGACCAGAGTCAATTGAGCAGCAGTGCCGGGGACCAGAGTCAATTGAGCAGCAGTGCCGGGGACCAGAGTTAATTGAGCAGCAGTGCCGGGGACCAGAGTCAATTGAGCAGCAGTGCCGGGGACCAGAATCCCAGGTTGATCATAATTGCAGGTGGCCTGACACACCGGCAATGACACATTCTCATGTGACATTTCTGCCTTTCTGTGTTATATTTGATGACAGCCCATAATTTGAGTTATATACGGCATTCCTATCATGTTTCAGGAGGAAAGACTCAGTTATGTTTCTTTCCTTGATGGAACTATTGGGTACAATTATCTGGGCGGCAGCCCACCCCGGCGGGTGATTGCAACAACTGACATTCGACACCTGGCCTGTCCTGACTGAGTACTGGTGTTGAGATAATCTACTTTCCAGAGATTTACCTGTCTGACCAATGTATGAGAGTGGGCAAAGGGTACATGGGACCTTGTAGATACCACCCACATTATTAGGCGGTGTGTTTTTAATCACTCTGTTCACTGTCCCAGTGTTTTTGAAAGTCAGATTTATATTGAGTTTTTTTAGTGCCTCGCGCAGGCAGACCAAATTGTCATTGTATGGCAAGACCAATACATTTTTCCTGTCAGGCGCTTCCTTAGGTTCAGCCTTGTAGAAAGTCCTCAGCTGACAGTAGAGCCTTCTCAACAAAATCCCTGGGATATCTCAGTTTTGTGGCTATGTTAAATATCTTGTTGATTTCATCTTCTAAATATTGAGAACTGCAGATACACAAAGCTCTCTGAAACATTGTAAGGAAAACACTCCTTTTAACCCTAGATTCATTATTAAAATAATAATCAATGTATGAATACACATTGGTGGTCTTCCTGAAACTGTAAATTTGAATCTTCAGTCGATGCGATGGATTAAAACTTCTAGAAAGGATAGAGTGTTATCTATTTCATTCTGTACTGTGAACTTAATAGAAGGTACCAGACCATTAAGTCTATGTAGGAACTCATCAATGTTGTGATCTCTAAGCCAAAGGCAAAGCACATCATTTATGTATCTGAACCACCTAGCATTATTTGGGAGAATATCTTTAAATAGTCTAGTCTCATATAAATACATATACAGGTTGCTGAGTAAGGGGCTAAGGGGATTTCCCATAGCCATACCCTGCTTCTGAGCATAGTACTTGCCTTCAAACACAAACTTGCAATCCATAACACAGTTTAATCAGTTCAATAATTATATTTGTGGAGTAGGGCAAGGAGAGGTTTTCTAGTTCTTCTTCATGGTACTTAAAAAAGTCGGTTCAGAGAACCGACAAGTTGATAAATTAAGACACATATGCAACACTTGGGTATCTTTATTGAGGAAACGTTTCCGCCAGATGATGGCGAAACGATTTCCTCAATAACGATTACCATTTCACTTGTTGCAAAATGTGTCCTTTAATAATACCAAACTCACTAGTGCTGCCTGTTGTTCACTACATAATTCTTTGCTAGACAAGTTCATTACAAACTCCGGATTTGCATGTGTGTGTCCAGCCACTCTGTGCTATGAGGTTATTTAACTTCCTCGTATGCGTACGTTGCTGTTGCTGCCCTTGCAAAATTGCACAGCTCCTGATGACGCACTGAGAAGTGTGAAAGTAACTGAGCTAAAGATTCCCCTCCCCCATGGCTTGTCTTGCATTGTTAAGATCGCCTGTCTGCGATTGTTTTGTGTATATATATATATATATATATATATATATATATATATATATATATATATATATATATATATATATATATATATATATATATATATATATATATAGGGAATGTTCTTAACAGAATATTTTAACTCTCAGTATTTGTTGTTCAAATAATCTAAATGCCTTGAGTAATTACCACACCTGGCACCCCACACGCACAGGGTAGTAGTTGGGGAAGGTGGGGAAACCGGGAGGGGTTAAATAAGATTAAAAAAAACTACTATGATCACATACGCATTTTAATTCGAAAGTTTCAAGCTTAAAATTTCGCCGCTATAAACCCCAAATTTAAACCGAAACTGTGCAAAAAAAAAAAAAAAACTTGCACATTACATTTAATCAGCGTATAATGGTGAAAATGAAAAGAAAATTAAGGAGAAATACTTGCATCTGTATGCAACTGGGATGTGCACCCTTAAACACATCTTTGGTCGACTTAATAATGTCGGGCGCACGGCATTACCGACTGTGTGGCACTGTCGCGCGAGGCTGAAACTACCAGTTGATCGCCAGCTGCACCGCCTCACTTCCAATGCCATGAGTCTGACAGGCAACACAGATATCTAATTTGCGTGATATACAAGGGAATAAAGATAATTCGAACCCATGTAGAGAAGACAACTGAATTTTTAGTGTGCCCGAAATTGGCTGGAGTATTAAGCAAAGCAAAGCGTGTGTTAGAATTTAGAGGATAAGAAAAATGTGTCTTAGAATTTAAGGGATAAGAAAAGTGTGCTAGGATTTATAGGATAAGAGAGGATTGTTAATTTTTTTAGCTTCAGAAAGTGTGTGCTAGTGTGTTTGCTTGTCGAAGCTAGACATTTAGTCATCTCAGGGAAGGAAGTTACTGTAATCAGCCATACAGTGTTGCCTGGTTATGCTGGTATAATAACATTGCTCTTTTAGCCCTAAGTATGTCTTCTTCAACTCTGGCATTAAATTCTTGTTCTTCTTTAATATCGCCATGAGGGTTTCAAAATATCATTCACGTATGTTTAACATGTCATTTACACATATCATTTAAGTTCACTTTGCTCATGTCAATCAGTGCAGGTCCCTACAGTCCCTACACCCACGCAAGGGGCGATTTTCCTAATTTCGTGAAGAACAAAGTCACAATACCGTGACTGCAGCAATACACAAATAATCCGCACATTGTGTTATTTATAATTACTAAATATCGTGTCTTCTACAAGATCTCCTGCTTTAGATGCTAGACCCGTTTGGAGATAATTTATTATAAAATATGAAATAGATTGGGTCGTGGAATGATCCCCTGAGGAAGTCCCTGTTCTACGATCGTGCACTAGGATATGCTCCTGTTCAAAACCACTCTGTTTCCTGTCGGTAGTTTGTTAATGTCTAGTCTCTAAATAAACGTACTGAACACCTGTGATTTTTCCCGTTCCATTAATTTTTATAAGTAAATTTCAGTAAATATTTTGGGCAGCATTTATTAGTAAAAGGTGTGTGCTTGTGTGGGTGTGTGCGTGTGTGTGTGTGTGCTTGTTTTCATTATACACAGATGCTGAGTTATTATCCCCACTTGCTGACTTGTCGCCAGAAGCAGCAACACGTTACTCGAGATAATTAACCCAATTAGTGTTGGCGCCCTTGACTTGGAGGATGAACCCATTATAAGTGCAGAGGTAAATTTAGCTCGTGTTCATCTGAACCCTATTATAAGCGTAGAAGCAATTATAACATAGTTACCTGAACCCATTATAGTACAGATGATATTGCACTACATGTGCACAATTGAACCCCATTTTAGTGCAGAGGTTATTACAGCTTATTCATAGAAAATGATTATTATTTTTATAGGAATAAAGATTCTCTAGTTTATCTCCACTTTGTTGATAAATATTTGCTCCAGCTGCGCTATTTTGGTTTCTATTCTCTTATTTTTTCGCAGTATTTAAAATTATTGAGGCTTATTTTTTCAATTTTTGTCATTTTCTTAACCTGACCTATTTTTTTCTAAGTTTCCTTCAATTCGCCTCTATCCCACCTGCCTTCCCTATTACGACTTGTCTTCTCGTTCGTTCTCTATTTTCTCACTGGTCTGTGACTTGATTTTCGACTCAGGATGGTCCGACACTTTGTCTAGAGTTTCCCCTTTAATGTTTGTAATCTTTTTCTTAATTGCTAAAACTATGGTGATGTGATTTTTCTTCTTCCCTCATGTTGACATCTGAGCGAGGTACAAGACAGCTAGTGTCTGCTATTAAAATAGAATGTTAGGTGACTTCACGTGTCATAACCAGCTGTTGTAACATCAGTGATGTCAACAGATAACAACCTCCCAAGGTTCTAGCTAATAGCTTGGCAGCTCTTTGATGTCACATCAACTTGTTTATTTTAAGCAAACTGGAAGTTGCTTACATGCAAAAATTCTTTCTATATTTTTTTTTTACACAGAATTTCAAAACCTGGCCCTGTCTTAGGGCCAGTAGACTAAAACCAAAATTAACAGGGGCAGCAAATGTTTGGAGACTTGTCCCCTAAGTTTCTTCCTGACTGAAAGTCGTGCCCAGGTTCCTTTGATTATGAGCTGAGATCTCTACTACTGAGCTACAGGTTTAGGAAGGTCACAAATGCTTCACGTAACCACAAATGTTTAGGGGTAGCAAGAAACTCACCTTGACTAGAGCGAAGTAAATGACAAGAGTAAACTCTCCTCCTCCTGGTCGAAGACTTAGTTATATTTAGCGACTGACAAACTCAAACTTGTTAGTTATATAAACAGGTACACAAGTATAGTTACACAGATTTAAGGGTTTACAATTATCATACATAGTAATATATGAGTAGATTACCTAAGATAACCACAAAATAAAAAGATGAAGTGATTTATTTCCATTGGGTTCCTTGTAATATATTATTATTTAAAGCCTAGCAGTAAGATGTAATAGCAATCAGTCTCGTGCAACCGCTTGTACCAAGATCAAGAATGCAACTAGTCTTGCAAACACAAAGTGTGTTTAAACCACGGTACGGATGGGGTTAGAACCCATAGCAAGGGAGTCGTGAAACTCCAGGCCAGTACATAAGCCACTGAACCATGGATTCTAACCCCACCCATACCGTGGATTGTTTCTAATCGTGTTATTATGTTTTCGTAAGTCGTAGTGGCAAAGTACGTTGTCCAATGCATTACACTGCGTCAATTTTAGTATGGTTTGAAGAAACCTGAAGTAAATATTAGTTACTCTACGTTAGTGCTATTTAAAATTCATTTACGATTAATGAATCTACATTAACTAAAATATAGTTGGAGGACGGTTTGAACAATGACTCGAAAAAAATCTCCTTCCCCTTCCCCCCCATCTATAAAAAAAAAAGTCAAGACTCTGTAAAGAAAAGGCTGTCTTGAAGCACCACAAAATTCACAATTAAACCTGAAAGTGGCGAAAGGATGTATTGTGCACTTATTCTTTTTTATACCTCGAAGCATGAGGAAAGGCCTTTGTCTTGACAACGTTTCGCTCATTGTAAAGCTTCATCAAGTCAATGTATAGAGCGAAACGTCACAATATTTTCTTCACTGCTAACACTAATAAGTCTTTGTATCCCCAAAACACACACGACTGGAGGTGACCCTGTTTACCTACGTCTACAATTGTTAACTCACTTGTTCGTTAGTAAGTTGAAAAATGTTGGGAAAAACAACTTACTTTTTACGATGGTAATTTTAAAAATAGTTCGAAATTCAACTCATTTTGATGCTGTAAGTTTACAAATATTTCAAAATTAAACTCATCTATATTCTGGTAATTTGAAAAAATGCTGTAAAATGCAACTCATTTGTAAGCTGTTTAGTTGAAAAATGTTTCTAAATGAAAAAAATGCTAATGTCCCAATAATTTACGAAGAAATGGACAAAAAGACATGTTGAAGCAAATAAAAAAATTCCCAAAAACATTAACCTATATAGGTTAATGGGACTGATAGCCTGTTTATCCTAAACGTCAGGACGCACCTGTTATGAAGGGAAGAGACTGTGTTAGGTATGAAGTCCTCCGATTACACCTGTAAGATTGCAATTAAGCTTTACACAGCGTCAAGGATATGTTAATCTCTGAGATATTAAAGTTACCTCCCGTCTGTGTACAAGGTGAGACGCACATCTCAGGTATGAGTGCGAGATACCTCTCGTATGTACACTGAGAGATACACATCTCTCGTGTATGTACATTGTGAGATACACACCTTTGGCATGTACAGTGTGAGATACACTCCTCTCGGTGTAATTACAGTCATAATAATAAACCTTAGTATGTTCATACAGATATATAAACACCTCCAAGCACACACACACACACACACACACACACACACACACACACACACACACACACACACACACACACACACACACACATTATATCAAACTGAAGAGTATACTAGTGTGCGTAAGCATATTTTTTTCTATGTTGTTAATTATATGAAAAGTGGAGTCGGCAAATTAGAGGGTAGAGGAGGTAAGTTGGTCTTTAATCTCCAGAATCTTGTAATGAAAGTCTCGTGTGGATTTACTTTTACGAAGGAAATTTTGGGAACATTTTCATCTTGGTTCTCGTTATGAAGTGAAACAAAATGGCTGTTGACTAACACCAGAGAGAGAGAGAGAGAGAGAGAGAGAGAGAGAGAGAGAGAGAGAGAGAGAGAGAGAGAGAGAGAGAGAGAGAGAGAGAGAATATGTATGAATGAATGAGTTAATTATACGAATCTTTTTGTACTTTTTTTTTTTGGAAGTTGGTACTCATTAGCGAGTACTGGGTAGCCAACAGTCATTTCTGTAGTGAAGAAAAGATAGACAATGAAAAACATGTTTTTATAGGACAACCTTTCGCCGTGTGTAAAGCTTTATAATGTAGCAATTTGAGAAAGCTCTACAGAGAGCAAAACGTTATCCTACTATGCGCTTGCTTAGCAGCATGTCTTTATTTCACTATTGTCCGTAGCATGACATGCGGATCCAGGAATTCCTGTACTACAGAAACCTGTATATCTGAGGCCCCACACTGGTTCCAGCATGGGTAAGTTGCGA
Source organism: Cherax destructor (assembly GCA_009830355.1). NCBI lineage: Eukaryota > Metazoa > Arthropoda > Malacostraca > Decapoda > Parastacidae > Cherax > Cherax destructor. The sequence continues at coordinate 544,584 of WNWK01000052.1, forward strand.
AGCAGTTGCTGCGACTCACTCTTCAGCCATCGGCTACCTTCACGAGCCTTAACGTCCGCTAAATTACATTATACGACACTATGATTTCCAGAATCAAGCTGAGACAATGTCACTTGTAGCAGATGAATGCAATTAATCCTGGTGAGTCATGCGTGTCTATTCCATATGTAAAATTGGTGAAAACAGTCAGCACGCGACCTTCACCATTACAGAGTTGAGGGTTCTGTTGTCGCAGACTTTAAGCCTCTTGGGATGGGGTATTTGGAACTGTGTAAATATTTCCTTTGGGGTGCTGGAGGACAACCTCATTATCCACCTTGAATTTACCAGCACAAACCAGCACCAGTGGTGTTCCTATATATAATTTTTGTGTCCCTCTCTCTTTGGTGATGGAGATTCCTTCATCAAAACAATATATTTTCTCTTTGTATTAGGTATCCTATCCTGAAAGATGGTAATTCCCAAGTAATATTTACTTCAGTTTTGCTGGAACTGAATCAATGAAACTCCCGTAACTGCTGAAGCCTTAATGGAATAGTTGACACACTCATTTCCCTACTGAATTCTCCCAGAACAGAATTCAACACTGTTTCACGCCGATCCTATGTCAGGGAATATGACAGGGGAAACGTAGTTCCTAGTAGCTATGCAACTATCAAATAGAATAGAGTAGCAGTGTTCTGCTTCCGTATTCTATGCTGATGTATCCAGTTTTGCTAAAAAAAAAAGTTTTGCCTCGTTTCCTGCCATAGTTCAGTCACCACTGAACGATTCAGTGACAAGAGACCCGCGTCAAGTGATTTTTCCTGACGAATAAAATAACAAGAACCAGGACAGTGTGGCCTTGGCTCTCTCACCAGCAGTGGTCGTGCGTTCCTCTTTCCGCCACCAAGACCAGCACTTTTCTGGATTAAAAACTCAGATTTTTCGCCGCGTTCCCCGGTTTAATTAAAAAGTGGAAATCCCAAGAAGAGTGAGTGAGGTCTTACGCCCTGCAGGGGTGCAGAGGCCGGCTTCTTGGGCTTTACCCGTTCATTAAACGCAAATACCGACTTGGCACACCCCACGTTAATTACTTTCCATAACTACAAATAACGGCGTTCGCAAAATTGTACTCATTTTAAAATACGTCAAAGGGAAACTAGGAGGAATTAGAGGTTTCAAAAAGTTTTGTGAAGGTTAATAAGTGATTCTTGGAAAGAAATAATTTTGCTTTAAATCCATGAATTAACGAGCTTAGCTAGGGTTAAATTGTCCGGGAGTGAGTGTTGCAAGTGTTGAGTGTTGTTGCAAGTGTTGAGTTTTGTAGTCACCTAAATGAGTGTGTAGCGGGCTTAACTTTTGGGCAAATGGCTTTTTACCTCTATTAGCTAGCGTAATCTCTACATTTCGTCCCTATAACAAGCCATCCTAATGCATCCTATTTGTATAGTATGCTGAAGGTACTTCATGTGCCCTTGTAGCAAACCTTATCTTGATCAAGTTTCTGTGTTTACTTGAGATGAGGAGGTTTCAAGTTGGCTCAGTGTACTTGTGTATGTCGTCTAACATCATCTGAATTCCTCCTTGTTCAGATTTCTGAGGACTATATTTATAATCCTCAGCTTGGCACAAGTCAATGATGTTAATCTATGTTTACCTCAGTCAAAATGCATTGTTATAATACTGTAGAGCCTCTGTTCCGTATATTATCCAACATTTGCACACACTGTTATGAGAACAATCTGCTCGAGCAAATTAAACCACCAGACTTGATCTGTTATAGACACGGCGATGGCATCTTCGAAACATTATACCAGAAATACGATGATTTCAGCAATTTATTTTGTAAAACAAACCGATTATACCGCTTTATTGAAGTCAATGTAGATCACGGACAGAATACCCTTCATGGATGTATTAATCAGCAAGAGTGTTCTCTTTAAGGTGCCCACTCTTTAAGGTGCCCACTCTTTAAGGCTGCTGAATTTACTAGATACCTCAAAGGCGGTGGGACCGGACAGAGAGTGTGGGAGCAGAGGCGCTGTGTGTATGCCACTAACAACGGACTTCAACACTGTCGAAACAGGGCAACTACCTGAGGAGTGGAAGACAGCAAATGTAGGTCCCAATTTTTAAGAAAGGAGACAGACAGGCAGCATTAAACTACAGACCAGTGTCACTGATATGTATAGTGTGAAAGTCATGGAGAAGATTATCAGAAGAATGGTGGAGCACCTAGAAAGTTATTAGCTTATACATGATAACCAGCACAGTTTCAGGGAAGAGAAATTCTGTGTCACAACCCTACTGGAGTCTTACGACAAGATGACAGAAGACGAGAGAGAGAGAGAGAGAGAGAGAGAGAGAGAGGAGAGGGAGAGGGAGAGGGAGAGGGAGAGGGAGAGAGGGAGAGGGAGAGGGAGAGAGAGAGGGAGGGAGGGAGGGAGGTAGGTAGGTAGGTAGAGGTAGATTGCATTTTCTTGAACTGTAGGAAGGCTTTCGACACAGTCCCACACAAAAGATTAGTGCAAAAGCTAAAGGAACAAGCAGGAATAACAGGAAATGAACTGCAATGGGTCAGAGAATACCTGACAGGAAGGAAACTACGAGTGATGGTACGTGACAAGGTGTCTGAGCGGTCGCCTGTGACGAGCGGGGTTCCGTAGGGGTTAGTCCTAGGACCGGTGTTGCTTCTGGTACATGTGAATGACATGACAGAAGGGATAGATTCGGAGGTGTCCCTGTTTGCAGACGATTTGAAGCTAATGCAAAGAATTGAAACGGATGAGGATCAGGTAGGAGTACAAAGGGATCTGGACAAGCCTGGTCCAACAACTGGCTCCTGGAGTTTACCTCCACCAAGTGCAAAGTCATGAAGATTGGGGAAGGTCAAAGAAGACCGCAAGCAGAGTACAGGCTGGGGGAAGGGGGCTAAATACTGCAAACCTCACTCAAGGCCAAATAATTGCTGCATCATATGGGCGCCTGGTAAACCTAAGAGAAGCATTTCGACACCTTGGTAAGGAATCGTTCAAGACTTTGTACACCTTGTACGTCAGGCTCACATTGGAATAAGCAGCACCAGTTAGAAACCCACAAGACTGGTCCCGGAGCTAAGGGGAATGTGCTACGAGGAGAGATTAAGGTGAAATAGACCTGATTACTCTGGAGGGCAGGAGAGATAGGGAGGACATGACAACGACATAGAAAATACTGAGAGGAATTGACAAGGTTGATAGGGACAGGATGTTCCAGAGATGTGACACAGCAACAAGGGGTCACAACTGTAGTTTAAGACTCAGATGAGTAACAGGGATGTTAGGAAGTATTTCTTCAGTCAAAGAGTTGTCAGGAAATGAAATAATCTTGAAAGTAACGTAGTAGAGGCACGATCTATATATAGCTTTAAGAAGAGGTACGATAAAACTCGTGGAGCAGGGAGTGGACCTAGTAGCACCCAGCGAAGAGGCGGGGCCAGGAGCAATGAATCAACCCATACAACCACAAACAGGTACACATACACACACACACACACGCCCTTGGTTTTATTATTCAGGTAACTTAGTGGTGTGTATAATAGGAGCCAATAAAAGCCGAGGTCCTCGTTACTCGGCAGGTATTGGTGGGGGCTACAATCCGATATTGGGGAGCAAGTCGCCAATTACGAGGTAGTGGAAATTCAATTAAATTTCTCTGACTTTCAATGGCAGCAGCAAACGTCACAGAATCCAGGAAGAAAACCGCTTGGGTTTTCCATAAAGAAATCAACACTAAAACAGCGGGATTTGTAAATCCCCGTAATTCACATGTTTAATGGGTACTGTGCACCTGGACAGGTTTCCCTGTCATTTTCCATCGACCTGAATAGGTTTCCCTGTCATTTTCCATCAACCTGAACAGATTTCCCGTCATTTTCCATCGATCTGGCTATTAAATATTCAGGTCTAATGTTAACAGGTGTTTAAAGAATCATTATATATAAGAAATGAAATGTTAATTTTCTATTTTTTTTTTTTAGCCACTAAGATTTGCTCAAGTGAACCAGTGGTCGCTTAACAGATATATACCACCAGTAAGCCAGTGGTCGCTTAACAGGTATATACCACCAGTAAGCCAGTGGTCGCTTAACAGGTATATACCACCAGTAAGCCAGTGGTCGCTTAACAGGTATATACCGCCAGTAAGCCAGTGGTCGCTTAACAGATATATACCACCAGTAAGCCAGTGGTCGCTTAACAGGTATATACCACCAGTAAGCCAGTGGTCGCTTAACAGATATATACCACCAGTAAGCCAGTGGTCGCTTAACAGGTATATACCGCCAGTGGTCGCTTAACCGCTGGTGAATTACTAACATGGGTGAAGGTCATGTAAATTACTCTTGTTTCCAATTTCCTGTGTAACAGTGTATTAAGGAATGCACTGTAAACAGCATTAATGGTGGCTTAAGACAGATGGATTAAGCCCTTCGATTTCTGGAGTGTTAAATTCGAGTGGATTATTCAGCTCATGGAGTGGTGGAGGCTTTGTCCTCCGTCAGCTAATCTGCGACCAGTCAGGTCATTGCTAACCTGATGGATTAATTACTGCTGTGCCAACACTTGTCCTCTTTTATTATACAGAGACAAAAATGTGTGGGAACGGTGCCATGAACACCCCCCTTCCCCAGTTCACTTAAGCTTGTGCTTATTTCTATGCAGTTTACGTTCGTTAATACATTACTTTTACAGTTCTAATAGACATTTACAGTAAATTTGGTCTCGGTCGATGTTTCTGTCAAGTGTCAGGTCTGAGGAAGTGTTGGCACTCGGCTTGTTGGTCGCGTCAGTGGATTGGCTTCATAACTTTGATTGAACTTTTTGAGAGGGTTACCCCTCGTAGCCTGGTCCCCGAGGTAGAAATTTGGCAGAATGATGTCTGGAGCTGGAGTTGGGAAATGAGGGAAGTGTTGTCTTGATTGTCTTTTGTCAGGCTTCCAGGCTGGCTTCGAAGCCGTCCCGTTCATTACCCTTAATTGTCCGGCGTTCCATTCACCGCGCTGAAGCTCGATTGGGTCCGGATTCCGAAATGTAATAACCATGATTTATATTCACTGATAACGCTATACTGGGAAATGAGCTCGAGATGATTACAGTACACTGGAGGGAGGGAGGGAGGAGGGAGGGAGGGAGGGAGGGAGGGAGGGAGGGAGGGAGGGAGGGAGAGAGGGAGGGAATGAAGGGTTTATGAATGGGTCAAGAAGTGGGGGTGGGGAGTTGTAGAGGAAAGGGTAAGGTAAAAAGGGTTTGCCAACAGATTTTATAACCTTGTACACGTGTTTTCTCCGCTTACAAAAGTGTTGTCTCTTAAGTGAGGAGGGGAAACCCAGGCGGGCAAGTTAGTGGGACCTAAGTTACGAGTATCTCACTGGTAAAGCTAGCGGAAACTTTAATCACAAGTATATATCTCCGGAAAAACCACCAGCTGCCGGCTTTTTCTGTGATTAAGAACCGTGTCAGATAAAGAATCGTGATAGACAGCCGTGTCAAAAGAAACTTTCTCTGCTTACGAAGTTCTTCACCGCTGCCTCTCTAAGAATGTTATACACGACTGCATTATCAAGATCTCCACCACCGGAAGATTCACCGACGCTAAAATGATTATTTTTCCATTTTTTAAATGCCGTATTAACATCCACGTTGTTCCCAGGTTTCTTTTCGCTTATAATAATACCGTCATGTCTTCTTTTTCCCTTGTATCATTGGATGCATTGGTGTTTATATGTGTTATAATTCATGACATTTTATTGACATTACCCTGACAGAACTATCACACACACAGGAACTGTCAAAAGAATTTAGAGTAAAATGAAAGCAACATTGGCGTTAGATTGGGTAAAATCAATCTGGAAACAGGACAAGCTTTTCCTGTCGCTGGTCTTAGACACGTGATGACCCTCCAGTTCATCTGTTGGTGATCTGACCGAGGCTTACCAGTGGCTTACCGGTCCGCCCCCTTTAACAATTGAGATTAATGCCGTAGACAGGTTGATCCCAGATGCGCAACACACCGAGCGAAATTAGCTCCCATAAAGCAGCGATTGTTTTCATTTGGGTTTCAGCTGGTTTTCGGAGGGTAACCCCATAAACAATAGCTTTGTAATAAAACCTCCAAACTGTTCATAAATATCTAGTCCAGCGAGGGATACTCACCCTAAATATCCAGCCCAGTGAGGGATACTCACCCTAACCAGTCCAGCGAGGGATACTCACCCTAAATATCCAGTCCAGTGAGGGATACTCCCCCTAACTATCCAGTCCAGTGAGGGATACTCACCCTAAATATCCAGTCCAGTGAGGGATACTCACCCTAACTATCCAGTCCAGCGAGGGATACTCACCCTAAATATCCAGTCCAGTGAGGGATACTCACCCTAAATATCCAGTCCAGTGAGGGATACTCACCCTAATATCCATTCCACTGAGGGACACTCGCCCTTTTTTCACTCGCTGGTTGGTGGTAATATAAATTTATTGACAGTATACAGTACCTCCACGTTGATGAATAAGTCACGTGCAATACTTGGGTATCCTTATTGCCGAAGCCTTTCGCCTGCACAGCAGACTTCTTCAGGCGATTTCAGATTTATGCTAAACTTGAGACAGTAGAAGTCATTTTGCCGGGACGCACAACACGACAGTCAGGTGCTGGGTACGAAGTAACGAGACTGCGCACAACATGTCAGTCAGGTGCTGGGTACGAAGTAACGAGATTGCGCACAACACGACAGTCAGGTGCTGGGTACGGAGTAACGAGACTGCGCACAACACGACAGTCAGGTGCTGGGTACGGAGTAACGAGACTGCGCACAACACGACAGTCAGGTGCTGGGTACGAAGTAACAGACTGCACACAACACGACAGTCAGATGCTGGTACGAAGTAACGAGACTGCACACAACACGACAGTCAGATGCTGGGTACGAAGTAACGAGACTGCGCACAACACGACAGTCAGGTGCTGGGTACGAAGTAACGAGACTGCGCACAACACGACAGTCAGATGCTGGGTACGAAGTAACGAGACTGCACACAACACGACAGTCAGATGCTGGGTACGAAGTAACGAGACTGCACACAACACGACAGTCAGATGCTGGGTACGAAGTAACGAGACTGCGCACAACTCGACAGTCAGGTGCTGGGTACGAAGTAACGAGACTGCGCACAACACGACAGTCAGATGCTGGGTACGAAGTAACGAGACTGCGCACAACACGACAGTCAGGTGCTGGGTACGGAGTAACGAGACCGCGCACAACACGACAGTCAGGTGCTGGGTACGAAGTAGCGAGACTGCGCACAACACGACAGTCACGTGCTGGGTACGGAGTAACGAGACCGCGCACAACACGACAGTCAGGTGCTGGGTACGGAGTAACGAGACCGCGCACGTAACTGATCTGTGATATCAACTTTAGTCGAGTCTGTGATACGTTTTTTCTTTTGATGGTTAAATTATTTATTGCGTTTTTATTATATTCCTAATACAGCTGTTGGCCGCAGTAAAAAAAAAAACGGGTGGGGATTGAACTCGTGGCGCGAGTCGTAAAACTCCAAGGCCACTGGGCCACCTGGCCTGGAGTTTTAAGATTCACTCGCCACGAGTTCAATCCCCACCCGTAGTGTGGTTTGTTTACAATCGTGTCATTACGATTTCGTGAGTCCTGGCCACAGTAACTTTGTACACTGAATTAATGCTATGTAGATTATTAGCTGCTACTTGTATCACTCATGTTCACAAAATGCTAATACTAATGAACATGATAACTAACGTTAGCATGTTCATTAGTTCGTTAGTTATCACGTAGAACGACCAGAGTAGAAGTAGATATCAAAAGTAGGAGCTCGCAAGTAGAAGTGACTAGGGTTAAAGGTCAGGTGGTTCAAGGTTAAAAAGGTGGGAACCAAGAGCTAGAGCTCACCTGCCCCTGAATCTCAAACAGGTAATTATGACTGCAATTATATGGCCTCACCACTCCAGTGGAATTGAGTTGCTGTTGGTTTGAGTTTGAGAAAGACCTGCCAAGTATGGGCCAATAGGTTTAATTTTTTCTTCTTCTTCTTCTTCTTTCTTCTTCTTCTTCTTCTTCTTCTTCTTCTTCTTCTTCTTCTTCTTCTTCTTCTTCTTCTTCTTCTTCTTCTTCTTCTTCTTCTTCTTCTTCTTCTTCTTCTTCTTCTTCTTCTTCTTCTTCTTCTTCTTCTTCTTCTTCTTCTTCCTTCTTCTTCGCGCTGTTCTCTATAGAAATGGAGACTCGATCTTCCGTCCTCTAATTGCCAGACGAACGCACTACTCTCCAAGCTTGATTCCTTCAAGGGAAAGATAGTTCCACTTTCTTGAACCAAGATCTCTCTGAAAGCCAGATTATCATTCGAGTTACTATGTTGTGTAAACAGACACAACAAAGCGTCAGCCACCGTCATTAATAATGATATTGCATAAGTTCAAATTAATTTTGCACAGGTGTGTGTGTGTCTGACCGAATATAAAATATCTATTTAATATCTGACCGAATATTAAATATCTAATTATTCAGAGAAATGTATTTGCCATGTATAAAGGTAAATATATGCGAGAGGATATTAAATGAAATGTATAATACAGGAAATGATAGAGAAATATAGCAATTTTTAATTTTGATTAATAAAAGTTGCAGGTGGTAGGAAGCATTGGTAGGAGCTTGTATGAGGGAGCAATAAGCAGGTAGGTGGCAGGGATTACTAGTAAGAACATGTATGAGAAAGCAGCAAGCAGGCAGGTGGCAGGAATCTAAACACTGAAGATTAAGTGGAGAGGTTATTTGTGAAGAACTCAATCCCTTATACTTGATAGGTCTTCAATCCCTTATCCTTGATAGGTCTTCAGTCCCTTAGCCTTGATAGGTTTTCAATTCCTTAGCCTTGATCCCTCAGCCTTGATAGGTTTTAAATCCTTTAGCCTTGATAGGTTTTCAATCCCTTAGCCTTGATAGTTCTTTAATATGGCAGATGTTGCAGGTGTATGAAATAGGAGGTAGGTTACTGAAAGCAGTGAAGAGCTTTTATGAGGATAGTGAGGCTCAGGTTAGAGTGTGTAGGAGAGAGGGAGATTATTTCCCAGTAAAAATAGGCCTTAGACAGGGATGTGTGATGTCACCGTGGTTGTTCAATATATTTATAGATGGGGTTGTAAGAGAAGTGAATGCAAGAGGTGTGGGGTTAAAATATAAAGAATCTAACACAAAGTGGGAGTTGTCACAGTTGCTTTTTGCTGATGACACTGTGCTTTTGAGAGGTTCTGAAGAGAAGTTGCAGAGGTTGGTGGATGAGTTTGGTAGGGTGTGTAAAAGAAGAAAATTAAAAGTGAATATAGGAAAGAGTAAGGTGATGATAAAATTAGGTAACGGGAGATTGGATATCAGATTGGAGAGAGAGAGAGTATGGAGGAGGTGAATGTATTCAGATATTTGGGAGTGGACATGTCAGCAGATGGGTCTATGAAGGATGAGGTGAATCATAGAATTGATGAGGGTAAAAGGGTGAGTGGAGCACTTCGGAGTCTGTGGAGACAAAGAACTTTGTCCATTGAAGTAAAGAGGGGAATATATGAGAGTATAGTTATATCAACACTCTTATATGGGTGTGAAGCATGGGTGATGAATGTTGCAACGAGGAGAAGGCTGGAGGCAGTGGAGATGTCATGTCTGAGGGCAATGTATGGTGTAAATATAATGCAGCGAATTCGTAGTTTGGAAATTAGGAGGAGGTGCAGGATTACCAAAACTATTATCCAGAGAGCTGAGGAGGGGTTGTTGAGGTGGTTCGGACATGTGGAGAGGAAGGAACAAAATACAATGACTTTGAGTGTGTATAAATCTGTAGTAGAGGGAAGGCGGGGTAGAGGTCGGCATAGGAAAGGTTAGAGGGAGGGGGTAAAGGAGGTTTTGTGGGAGAGGAGCTTAGACTTCCAGCAAGCATGCGTGAGCGTGTTAGGAGCGAATGGAGACAAATGGTTTTTAGGACTTCACGTGCTGTTGGAGTGTAAGCAAGGTAACATGAAGGGATTCAGGGAAACCGGCAGGCCGGACTTGAGTCCTGGAGATGGGAAGTACAGTGTCTGTACTCTGAAGGAGGGGTGTTAATGTTGCAGTTTTATAACTGTAGCGTAAGCACGCCTCTGGCGAGACAGTGATGGAGTGAATGATGGTGAAAGTTTTTATTTTTCGGGCCACCCTGCCTTGGTGGGAGACGGCCGATGTGTTAATAAAAATCATACATACATATACATGGATAAGCACACATATAGAAACAATATAACAACACGGGTAACATAAATCTGAATACAAGTCTTATCGGAGTGAGAGTCACACCTGGTGAGAAGCGGTTTAATAACCAATAATTAACAAGGATACACAAAAGGTGAATTTTGTCTCATGAACTTGCTGGATTTCTATGACAAAGTTAGAGAAAAATCAGGGAAGGTTAAGGTAGGTCGACTTCATAGTCATTATTCCTAACACTATATAACATCTACGTCAGGTAGAGTACGTGGCGCCGTGCTGGAGTTCCTGACACTGTATAACATCTACCTCAGGTAGAGTACGTGGCGCCGTGCTGGAGGACACATCTGATCAAGCAAAGCCAAATATTATAGAAAGTGCAGAGGTTCGCAACAAAATGTGTCCCGGGCTGAAGGGGACTGTAGTGTGAAGAGACCAAAACCAATGACATATTAGATATTAGAAAACAGAAAGATCATGGTAATGATAACAACCAATAGGAATTTTAAGACAACTAAGAGTGGAAAGAGAAAGACCGTGAATTGAACAGAGTGGGAACAAGAGAGCAAAAATGGAAGCTAAAAATGTAATTGAACCACAAGATCAATATTGTTTCTCTAAGTTGGCCAGGTGGATAGTATTATATAGCTGCAGCAGCAGCAGCAGCAGCAACAGCAACAGCAGTAGCAGTAGTAGTAGTAATAATAGCAGCAGCAGCAGCAGCAGCAGTAGTAGTAGTAATAATAGCAGCAGCAACAGAGGCAAATCATACACAGCTTTAGAAATATGTAGCAGAGTCCTCATACGCACACTGATTCAGCAGACATTGGGAAAATTCCAAATATAAAATGCCCACCCACTCTTATTAATATAGTCGGGGGAGAGAGAGACTTAAATACTGGCCAATGTCGAAATGAGTTTGAAATGTGAAGACAAAAAATATAAAGCCAGTTTTTACTAGGAGAACGTTTCGCTCTGTGTAGAGCTTTATAGTCATGACGATAAAGCACTATAGAGAGTGAAACGATGTCCCAATATAAACGCGTCTGCTTCTTGTGTATTTTTGTTGGCACTTGTATGCAATACACCATTTCGCCCAGCTTTTAAATCCATAAACGATAAATACTTAATTTTAGTTACCATTTTAGACCCGTAGCTCTATTGCTAGAGCACTCAGCTCAAACACTAAGGTCCGGGAGTCGATTCCCGGTACGGGTGGAAACATTAGGACGTATTTCCTTAAGGCACCTACTGTCCATGTGCACCTATCAGTTAAGTAGGTACCTGGGTGTTAGTCGACAAGGGAAAAAAAATAACCTAATTTGCCCGAAATGCTCTGCATACCAAGGGACTTTCTATATAGTAGTATGTCATTGATGTCAGCTAGGCCTGTATACCTTGTACATGTACTTGTAGAAATAATAATAATAATAATAATAATAATAATAATAATAATAATAATAATAATATTATTATTATTATTATTATTATTATTATTATTATTATTATTATTATTATTATTATTATTATTATTATTATTATTATTATTATTATTATTATTATTATTATTATTATTATTATTATTATTATTATTATTATTATTATTATTATGATGATGATGATGTTGGTTCAGGAAAAACAATACATAAATCACACAATTAATACGCACACAAGACAGTAAATTTCGAAGTCTAAGAGGATTAACTTCGCTTGAAAGGTTAAGAGGCACTGAAAATGTTCTCATGGGAATGCGATAAGTACACAAAAAAAATATGTAACCTATGCGAAAAAGTTGTGGACAATGAAGAACGAAAACTGAGTTAGAAACAGTGTAGATGAGATAAGAGAAAAAATATTTCTACTCGGTTACAGATTTTTGATGGAATGAAAATAGAGGAGACGGCGCTTAATATATATATATATATATATATATATATATATATATATATATATATATATATATATTGGACAAATTTCACCGTAAATACATGAGCATATGTAAATGCGGTTATAAAAAGATATGTAATTACCTGTTTGCAAATGCATTTATATATGCTTTCAAAAATGCGTAAGATGCATTCACGCTCACGCGCGCACACGAACACATGCGAACACACACACACACACACAGCCAGACACACACACACACACACACACACACACATGAACACACGAACACTCACTGAGAATAGCGTTCCGATACCTTAGTAAGGAATCGTTCAAGACACTGTACATCGTGTACGTCAGGCCCATACTGGAGTATGCAGCATCAATTTGAAACCCACACCTGGTCAAACACGTAAAGAAATTAGAGAAAGTGCAAAGGTTTGCAACAAGACTAGTCCCAGAGCTAAGGGGATTGTCCTACGAAGAAAGGTTAAGGGAAATCGGCCTGACGACTCTCAAGAACAAGAGGGTTAGGGGAGACATGATAACGACATACAAAATACTGCGAGGAATTGATAAAGTGGACAGAGACAGGATGTTCCAGAGATGGGACACAGAAACAAGGGGTCACAATTGGAAGTTGAAGACTCAGATTAGTCAAAGGGATGTTAGGAAGTATTTCTTCAGTCATAGAGTTGTCAGGAAGTGGAATAGTCTAGCAAGTGAAGTAGTGGAGGCAGGAACCATACATAGCTTTAAGGAGAGAGAGGACCTAGTACCGATCAGTGAAGAGGCGTGGCCAGGAGCTGAGTCTCGACCCCTGCAACCACAAATAGGTGAGTACAAATAGGTGAGTACACAGCCAGAATCACATACACACAAAACACACACAAAACACACACAAAACACACACAAAACACACACAAAACACACACAAAACACACACAAAACACACACAAACACACACATACACAGACATACACACGCACGTACACATGCACCAAACGATCGTCAATCTGTTCTCCGTTCGAGAGTACATTTTTTTTGCCTGGCTGACAATCGTCCATTTACTCAAGCTTGAAATATAAAAGAAAATTCATTGGTTATTATGGTCGTTCACGTTTGTAAAAATGAAGTATTCAAGTACGTTTACGTAAAACTTCACCGGCAATAACGAAATAAAAGAGTGTGGTAGTGCCGGAGAGCACTGTCATACTAGAGAAGCTTACAGCGTGCATTTTCTAACGAACTCTAAAAGAAGTTGAACTGTACGATGCGCACGTAAACACAAGAGCCAGGCATACAGTGATGTGTGTTTACACTCTTGTCATCCAAGGGATATTGATGCCAAGTCGTAAATCCGTCACAAAAATCACGTACAGAGCTCGATTTACAAATCTCTCGTGGCAAAAATCACGTACAGAGCTCGCTATACAAATATGTAGCATAAATCACACACAGTTCTCTGTATACAAATCGGCAACAAAAATCATACACAGAATTCAACAAAATATAAAAAAAAAATTCTGACGAAATTTCTTCATTTCTCTTACCAATTATACTGACTTGGAACGTTGCTAGCGCACTCAGCTCACACACTAAGGTCTGGGGGTCGATTCCCGGTACGTCTGGAAACATTACGACGTTTTTCCTTAAGGCACCTAATGTCCAGTGAAATAGGTACCCGGGTGTTAGTCGACTGGTGTGAGTCGCATCCTGGGACAAAATTTACCTAATTTACCCGAAATGCTCTGTATAATAAGAGGATTTCTATATAGTAGCATGTCAATGTTTATATCTGGGACTATCCCCCAAACTACAGTTAATTTAACAGAACTAAACAGTTCCTTACCTTAGAAAAATTGAGACGACGTTTCGCTCTGTGTAGAGAGAAACATTGTCCTGATTATAGCTTACCATGCAACGTTGTGTATGAGTGTGTGTTTGTATTTGTTTTTCCTCTCGATTTGGATCTAGATCCTTCCTGCTTTATCGAACCAAGTGTTTCGTTAATCTCAAAACACGATAATTCCCCTTCAAAAAGATGTGCATTGTTCAACGTTTCGTTTATCGAGTGTATCGTTGAACATGGTTAACTGGGAGCGACATGTGTTCCTGTTATGTGTCAGTCTGTTGTTGTTGTTGTCGGCATCGTTTGTCTGTCCCCTCTTATTTTTATATTCCACGAAATATTTTTACTGCCAGAACAGAGTGGAAAAAAATAGTCTTTTCATCGTGTGTTTGAAAAAATCATGGTAGCAAGATATACTATATATATATATATATATATATATATATATATATATATATATATATATATATATATATATATATATATATATATGTATGTATTAATGCATTATTTTTATTGATATCAGATTATGAATCTCATAGGATAACTCCAGGGATAGTGTGTTCCCTCCCAGGGATAAAGGAAAGGGAATGATCCCACCCAGGGACAGAGTGATCCCTTCCTTCGTGAGTCATGAAGAACTTATGTATTGCAATAACATGATTGGACTTCTTCGAATGGGACTTGAATATCGACCAGAATAAATTCGTACGAACGTTATCATATTGAACAGTTAGTGATTATCTGAACGATCCAGCCCAGCCTGATCATTACTTTAAAGCTTTTATATTTTTCAGTGGAATACCGAATTTATCAAAAACTAGAGCCAATCAAACAAAACAGATGACGTATTGGGAATCAACACCACAAACTCACTCTAAAAATCAATGTAATTTCATTGGTCATAAAATAAGTGTTGACCAGTGGTATAATTGCTATGATAATTTGATAAATTATTAATAATTCGTCTTATTTTCCTCCTGTATACAAGTATAATATTTGTACTTAATTTTTTTTTATATATAAATAAAGGATCTTTTGACTGTTTTCCACTAGGGGTCACTGGCAGCATTACGTGACATGCTGCCAGGCACCAGGGTACGTGTGATGCTGCGAGGCACTAGGGTACGTGTGATGCTGCCAGGCACCATGGTACGTGTGATGCGAGGCACCAGGGTAGGTGTAATACTGCGAGGCACCAGGGTACGTGTGATCCTGCGAGGCACCATGGTACGTGTGAGGCTGCGAAGCACCAGGGTACGTGTGAAGCTGCGAGGCACCAGGGTACGTGTAATACTGCGAGGCACCAGGATACGTGTGATCCTGCGAGGCACCAGGGTACGTATGATGCTGCCAGGCACCATGGTACGTGTGAGGCTGCGAGGCACCAGGGTACGTGTGAGGCTGCGAGGCACCAGGGTACGTGTAATACTGCGAGGCACCAGGGTACGTGCGAGGCTGCGAGGCACCATGGTACGTGTGAGGCTGCGAGGCACCAGGGTACGTGTAATACTGCGAGGCACCAGGGTACGTGTAATCCTGCGAGGCACCATCGTACGTGTAATCCTGCGAGGCACCAGGGTACGTGTAATCCTGCGAGGCACCAGGGTACGTGTAATCCTGCGAGGCACCAGGGTACGTGTAATCCTGCGAGGCACCAGGGTACGTGTAATCCTGCGAGGCACCAGGGTACGTGTAATCCTGCGAGGCACCAGGGTACGTGTAATACTGCGAGGCACCAGGGTACGTGTAATACTGCGAGGCACCAGGGTACGTATAATTCTGCGAGGGGTCAGCCTCGGTGTGATCCTGCGAGGGGTCAGCCTCGGTGTGATTCTGCGAGGGGTCAGCCTCGGTGTGATTCTGCGAGGGGTCAGCCTCGGTGTGATCCTGCGAGGGGTCAGCCTCGGTGTGATCCTGCGAGGGGTCAGCCTCGGTGTGATCCTGCGAGGGGTCAGCCTCGGTGTGATTCTGTGGGAGAACAATGTTGGCATTTGTTGTCCAACTGATGTTGTCCAGTAAATGTCCAACACCCATCCATTAACTACCACACCCATCACACCCACCCATTAACTACCAAACCCATTTTAAGTGCTAAGGAATAACAATCTCTTTAAAACTGAATTAAATGTACTCCTGAGTACGAGGTTTGTTTTGTGAAGGACCTGCCTTGTCTGGGCCAGTAGGCCCAGGCAAGGCATTTTATTGTGACATTTTATTGTGGCAATTTTATTGTTGCAACGTTTCGCTCTCCAGGAGCTTTGTCAAGCCGTTACAAACAATACATGGACACATATATTGTTCGTAACGCCTTGACTAGTCTACTCCCTCTTTGAAAGCATACAGCAAACTCCCTTTTCACATCTTCCAACGTTTTCTCCGTATTTAACTGATGAAACCACTGCTAGGCGAAACGTTTCCACAGTAAAGATTCACAAATAATGCGTAAAGCGTCTTATTCATTGTCCTGAACTTTATCATGTGGTATGTACTTGATAGTGTCCAGTCCTGGACGAAACGTCACAATCAAAGTTTCACTGTAAACAATGTCTTTCTATGACGTAAATCTGTCGGCTTACGTCATAGATCACCCATGAATGATTCTGGTACAGTCTAGCGAATGAATCTTCATTTTACGTATACCCTTCCTTCGCCTTATAACGATCTATGTCCCATGCGAGTTAAGCGCATTTTGGTAAATATGATAATACTTTGGAGATCAAACTGGCCTTCTCTCCAATACGTAACTCTTCTCCGGTCATGTTTCTAGCGCCGGGTGAACTGTGGAGGGCTGGTGTGGTACGCTGGGGTCGAGGCGGCTGGTGTGGTACGCTGGGCTCGAGGCGGCTGGTGTGTAAGGCTGGGGTCGAGGCGGCTGGTGGGGTAGACTGAGGTCGAGGAGGAGGGATGTGATATGACCCCAGTAATTAACCGCCTGCGTCAATATTGCTTAATTTACTAAGGAAGAGGCGGCGTGTAGTTGGAACCATCACGCGAGGCGCCTCTCCGTTATACCCGCTATTCGTACACACATTTTCTCACGCTGGAGACGATATTTACGAATTCTGCGCTGAAGTTAGATTTAATTAAATGGTGCGACTAATATCTTATGTTCTGAAAATTCACAGGATAATTTTCCACTGAGCTGAGGCAGTTCGAAATGTGGCAAGAAACGAGCCTCGTACCTTGAGGACAGCTGCGTAGTTTATTACCCAAAATGTTATGTTTCGATTGAGTAACGTTCATGCGAGGGCAAAAATATTTTTTCGTTTACATTACTGACAGGATGATGAATAAGACACATTTACTTCACTAGGGTACCTTTATTACCTTTATCTGCAATAAACATACCCAGGTGTTGCGCGTGTGTCATATTCATCAACATACCCAGGTGTTGCGCGTGTGTCATATTCATCAACATACCCAGGTGTTGGGCGTGTGTCATATTCATCAACATACCCAGGTGTTGGGCATGTGTCATATTCATCAACATACCCAGGTGTTGGGCATGTGTCATATTCATCAACATACCCAGGTGTTGGGCATGTGTCATATTCATCAACATACCCAGGTGTTGGGCATGTCATATTCATCAACATACCCAGGTGTTGGGCATGTGTCATATTCATCAACATACCCAGGTGTTATGCATGTGTCATATTCATCAACATACCCAGGTGTTGGGCATGTGTCATATTCATCAACTTGTTGGGATTGTACACCATTATTTATATGGCATCTGGGTATGGGGAAAAGTCTTCAGCAGATCCTTTGCCAAACAAATGTTCAGCCTGTGCTACTAATAATCGCGGACCTCGCTCACCTGTGAGGTCAGCTCCAGCTGCTTCACCTCGCTCCTAATCAAGTATATAGTCTGGCCGCAGGCCTATGCTGTAGGTTAATGAGTATAGGTAAATGGTATAAAATAACGAAACGACAACGTTTCGCCGACAGAGTTATAGTGTTAAGTTTGTAGTGTTTAGTCTATGGTATTGTGTTTCTAGTGGTTGTAGTATTTACTATCTTATGGCACCCATTATGCTCTTCTAACACTGTATATGAGTCACCATTGGCAAACACAGTTGTCGATAGACACATGGCCTAGTGTGTGTTAGTTACCATTTTGTCCTAGGCACATGTCGATTAGACACTAGGCCTGTTGTATATATATGTGTGTGTGTGTGTAACGAAACACTTCGAAATGTTTCGGCCCCGCCGGGAATTGAACCCGGGCCCTCTGTGCGTGAAGCAAGAGCGCTAGCCATCATGCCATCGGGGTGTGTGTGTGTGACTGTATGTGCTGACTGTATGGGAAAGTGTAGGTGGAGGAGGGTGTTCTGGAGTGTTGTATGAGGGACAGTGGTAAAGGGTAGTAGTAGTGAGGGTGTTAAGTTCGAAACTATGAGTGGTTATGGATATATCTATGATATATCTGCAGCGTGTTAATCTAACTCTCTCTCTCTCTCTCTCTCTCTCTCTCTCTCTCTCTCTCTCTCTCTCTCTCTCTCTCTCTCTCTCTCTCTCTCTCTCTCTCTCTCTCACACACACACACACAGTGTGTTTGCAGATGATGTGAAGTTAATGAAGAGAATTAAATCGGATGAGGATCAGGCAGGACTACAAAGAGATCTTTACAGGCTACAAGCCTGGTTTAGCAACTGGCTCCTTGAATTTAACCCCGCCAAATGCAAAGTTATGAAGATCGAGGAAGGGCAAAGAAGACCGCAGACAGAGTATAGTCTAGGTGGCCAAAGACTGCAAACCTCAATCAAGGAAAACAATCTTGGGGTGAGTATTTTACCGAGCACATCTCCTGAGGCACACATCAACCAGATAACTGCTGCAGCATATGGGTGTCTGGCAAACCTAAGAATACCGTTCCGATACCTCAATAAGGAAGCGTTCAAGACTCTGTACACCGTGTACGTCAGGCCCATATTGGAGTATGCAGCACCAGTTTGGAACCCACATCTGGTCAAACACGTCAAGAAATTAGAAAAAGTACAGAGATTTGCAACAACGCTAGTCCCAGAACTAAGGGGATTGTCCTACGAAGAAAGGTTAAGGGAAATCGGCCTGACAACACTGGAGGACAGAAGGGTTAGGGAAGACATGATAACGACATATAAAATACTGCGAGGAATTGACAAGGTGGACAAAGACAAGATGTTCCAGAGATAGGACATAGAAACAAGGGGTCACAATTGGAAGTTCAGTTATGAAAAAAACTCTTCTAGAATGATAAGACGAGTGATAACGGTGGCCAGTAGGAGTCAGCTAAATGGAGTGGGTGTACTCACCTATTTGTGGTTGCAGGGGTCGATTCGTAGCTCCTGGCCACGCCTCTTCAATGATTGCTACTAGGTCCTCTCGCTCCCTGTTCCATAAGCTTTATCAAACTTCGTCTTAAAACTATGTATGGTTCCTGCCTCCACTACGTCACTTTCTAGGCTATTCCACCTCCTGAAAACTTTATGACTGAAGAAATACTTCCTAACATCCCTAAGACTTCGTTAGTCCCTAAGACTCACGAATGCCAACCAGATGTTAGTAAACCTAAGACACTCAATCTACTTCGGTCTAGATGGTTGCCCGGGAGTCAACTGAGACATGTATTTACCCACACTGCGTCCTTGGTCTTATCCAAGCCAAACTAATGGATAGATATTTCCGTGTAGAGCTTTAGTAAGTTGATAAAGCTCCACACAGCAAAATGTTGTCCCCATAATAGTTTCTTTGTGCAGCTTGTGTCTTTTGTTTGCTAATCTCGCTCTGCGTTATTTAGAAGCAGTTTACCAAACTGGCTTTAGAATACACGTGTTTGTCTAGAATTTCATTATGCGTTTTCCCACTCTCGGTGCTGATCCGACTAAGTTGTCTCCGTTGCGAGAGAGATGTTGGAAAAATAAACACATAAGCAGTATAATGTGATCCTTTATTGACAACGTTTCGCCCACGCAGTGGGCTTTATCGAGTCACAGACAGATCTACCTGGATATTGAGCAACATGGAGATATATATAGGGTACAGTCAGGTGGAGAATGCTGGGTCAGGTGGAGAAAGCTGCATGTGAGTCTTAAAAAGTAGTGTGATAGTTAAAAACATAGTGTGACTTAAAGGACCTGCAGTGTACCATTCTTGAGTTCTAGGTGGGATAGCGTTGAAGAAGTTTCTTGGCAATAGGTTCAGCTATGTTGTAGAAGCCGTTGTTCTGGTTGAAGTTGTTGGATATACAGATGAGTGATGATTCTAGGATTCTTCGGTATTGCGTGTTGTCTTCTCTGGCGATGAGTCTTGCGTTTCTGTAGTTGATTAAATGGTTGTGTAAATTTCGGTGTTGAACACAGGCATTTCTTGAGTCGTCAGATCTGCCTGCGTACTGGTGTTCTGAAATGCGTGTTTGTAGGTCTCTGGATGTTTCGCCAACGTATAATTTGCTGCAGCCATTACAAGGGATTGTGTATACCCCTGCCGGGATTGAAGCCGGCAGGGGTATACACAATCCTTGTAATGGCTGCACTATACGTTGGCGAAGCATCCAGAGACCTACAAACACGCATTTCAGACCCAGTACGAGCAGATCTGACGACTCAGATGCCTGTGTTCAACACCGAAATTTACACAACCATTAATCAACTACAGAAACGCAAGACTCATCGCCAGAAAGACAACACGCAATCCGAAGAATCTAGAATCATCACTCATCTGTATCCAACAACTTCAACCAGAACAACGGCTCTGAACATAGCTGAACCATTGCAAGAAACTTCTTCAACGCTATCCACCTAGAACTCAGAATGGACACTGCAGGTCCAAGTCACACTATGTACTATCCACTACTTTAAGACTCCATGCAGCTTTCTCCACCTGACCCAGCATTCTCCACCGACTGACCCATATATCTCCATGTTGCTCAATATCCAGGTAGATCTGTCTGTGACTCGATAAAGCCCACTGCGTGGGCGAAACGTTGTCAATAAAGGATCACATTATACTCCTTCACGAGAGAGATGTTAAGTCACAGTACTGTTATTGGGACAGTTAACAAGTACCTCACATAAGAAAGTGGGGAACACTGCAGAAGGCCTACTGGCTCATGCTAGGCAACTCCTTATCAAACTCAAATCCCCAAAAAATCGCCCAAACCATTTTAAACTAGACGTCGTTTCGCCCGGTCCTGGATTTGATAAAAGCCCCGACGGAAACGAAAGGTGAATTTCAGAATTGTTGTTCGTGAAAATTCATGTTTCCCGTTAGTGCAAGAACAGCAAAATAATAGGGAGAGGCATGTTGCATCAAGTGCGAGATTTACTGACTAGCATTTTCTAGTGCGTTAATTCCATTGTGTTGTATGTATGGCTCTGAGTGAATACTCGTTCCAGAGGCTGAGATATCACAGCAGCAGCAGCGGCGGCGGCGGCTGTGCGTGGGAGGGTCGTAACTCCAGAACGTCCGTCCATATGTTTACACCGTCTTGGCTGTCTTACGCGGCTGTTTACTCTCTTGGCTGTCTTGCCCGGCTGATTATTCTCTCTTGGCTGCATCTTGAGCGGCTGTTTACTCTCGGCTGTATTTTGCGCAGCTATTTGCACCGTCTTAGCTGTGTCTTGCCCCTGGTTATTATATCTTAGTATGATAGCATTCCTTAATGGTGTTTAGCGTTTGTTTGTAGCTTTTGACTGCTATTATTATCTTTGTTTTTATTGTGTGTACTCACCTAATTGTACTCACCTAATTGTGGTTGCAGGGGTCGAGACTCAGCTCCTTGCCCCGCCTCTGCACTGTCCGTTATTGGGTCTCTGCTCTCCCTGCTCCATGAGCTTTATCATACCTTGTCTTAAAACTATGTATGGTTCCCGCCTCCACTATATCGTTCGCTAAACTATTCCACTTCCTAACTACTCTGTGGCTGAAGAATTGCTTCCTAACATCCCTTTGACTCATCTGAGTCTTCAGCTTCCAGTTGTGTCCCCTTGTTTTTGTGTTTCCTCTCTGGAACATCCTGTCACTATCTACCTTGTCGATTCCCCGCAGTATTTTGTATGTCGTTATCATGTCTCCTCTAACCCTTCTGTCCTCCAGTGTTGTTAGTCCTATTTCCCTCAACCTTTCTTCATAGGGCAGTCCCCTGAGTTGTGGAACTAGCCTTGTCGCAAACCTTTACACTTTCTCTAATTTCTTGACGTGCTTGACCAGGTGTGGGTTCCAGACTGGTGCTGCATATTCTAGTATGGGCCTGACGTACACGGTGTACAGTGTCTTGAACGATTCCTTGTTAAGGTAACGGAACGCTAATCTTAGGTTTGCCAGTCGCCCATATGCTGCCGCGGTTATCTGGTTGATGTGTGTTTCCGGAGACGTGCTTGGTGTTATACTCACCCCAAGGTCTTTCTCTTTGATGAGGTTTGTAGTCTTTGTCCACCTAGCCTGTACTCTGTCAGCGGTCTTCTTTGCCCTTCTCCGATCTTCATGACTTTGCATTTGGTGGGGTTAAATTCGAGAAGCCAGTTGCTAGACCAGATGTCAAGCTTGTCCAGGTCACTTTGAAGTCCTGCTTGGTCTTCATCCGATGTGATTCTCCTCATTAATTTCTCATCATCTGCGAAAAGAGACACTTCTGAGTCTGTGTGTGTGTGTGTGTGTGTGTGTGTGTGTGTGTGTGTGTGTGTGTACTCACCTAATTGTACTCACCTAATTGTGGTTGCAGGGGTCGAGACTCAGCTCCTGGCCCCGCCTCTTCGCTGTCTGCTACTGGGTCTCTGCTCTCCCTGCTCCATGAGCTTTATCATACCTTGTCTTAAAACTATGTATGGTTCCTGCCTCCACTATATCATTCTCTAGTCCATTCCACTTCCTGACTACTCTGTGGCTGAAGAAATGTTTCCTGACATCCCTTTGACTCATCTGAGTCTTCAGCTTCCAGTTGTGTCCCCTTGTTTCTGTGTTCCCTCTCTGAAACAACCTGTCACTATCTACCTTGTCAATTCCCCCAGTATTTTGTATGTCGTTATCATGTCTCCTCTGACCCTTCTTTCCTCCAGTGTTGTTAGTCCTATTTCCCTCAGCCTTTCTTCATAAGACAGACCCTGAGTTGTGGAACTAACCTTGTCGCAAACCTTTGCACTTTCTCTAGTTTCTTGACGTGCTTGACCAGGTGTGGGTTCCAGACTGGTGCTGCATACTCTAGTATGGGCCTGACGTATACGGTATACAGTGTCTTGAACGATTCCTTGTTAAGGTAACGGAACGCTAATCTTAAGTTTGCCAGTCGCCCATATGCTGCCGCAGTTATCTGGTTGATGTGTGCTTCCGGAGACGTGCTTGGTGTTATACTCACCCCAAGGTCTTTCTCCTTTGTTGAGGTTTGTAGCCTTTGTCCACCTAGCCTGTACTCTGTCAGCGGTCTTCTTTGCCCTTCTCCGATCTTCATGACTTTGCATTTGGTGGGGTTAAATTCGAGAAGCCAGTTGCTAGACCAGATGTCAAGCTTGTCCAGGTCACTTTGAAGTCCTGCTTGGTCTTCATCCGATGTGATTCTCCTCATTAATTTCACATCATCTGCGAAAAGAGACACTTCTGAGTCTATCCCATCCGTCATGTCATTCACATATAGCAAGAATAGCACTGGTCCTAGGACTGACCCCTGCGGTACACCGCTCGTCACAGGCGCCCACTGTGATACCTCATCACGCACGTGTGTGTGTGTGTGTGTGTGTGTGTGTGTGTGTGTGTGTACTCGCCTATTTGTGGTTGCAGGGGTCGAGTCATAGCTCCTGGCCCCGCCTCTTCACTGATTGCTACTACTCTTCCTGCTCCATGAGCTTTATCAAACCTCGTCTTAAAACTATGTATGGTTCCTGCCTCCACTACGTCACTTGCCAGACTATTCCACTTCCTGACAACTCTGTGACTAAAGAAATACTTCCTAACATCTCTGTGACTCATCTGAGTCTTCAACATCCAATTGTGACTCCTTGTTTCTGTGTCCCCTCTCTGGAACATATCTCTGTCCACCTTGTGTGTGTGTATATTGTAAACATTTTTTTCATTGTATTGGTGCTGGGTGACCTACACGGTCTGTGTTCAGAAAATAACACGGCCGTTACTATCGTATTTTGTACGGTTGTTTTGCACCGTCTTGGTTGTGTCTTGCGAGGCACCAGGAAGAAGCCTTCGAATTATTAACCCAGGATAATATAAAAGTCATGCAATAAAACTTCTGCTAGGATTCTTCAGTTCTCATCTCCCAGGGTGCGACCCCACAACACCACACTAACACTCAGGTATCACAACAATAATGACAAGTTGATGGATTGCACACGTGCAGCACCTACGTATCTATATTTTAAAGTCTTTTCGCCGATCCAATGCTTTTTCACTTTAGTATAGAGCTTTAGCACTCGGGTATCTATCTCCTTGTAGATCAGCAGGGGCAATAGAGTTAAGGAGACTTGCCCCATGTCTCGACTCGCTAGGAAATTAAAACCGGGTCCTTTTCGGCTGAGAGTCGAAAGCTCTTCCAGTGAGCTAAGAGTTACTATAAGGTCCTCCGAGGTTCAGTGGCAACTCCTGTGTTTATTGAATCCCAGCAAAGCTGCCTTGATGTTTATCCGCCTTGGTCTCTGCTTCTTTACAGAGTTTTACCTTTTGCCCTCTGACGTTTATACGACTGTTCTTCGTTATCAGTAAGTCTTGATAGTTTGGGGTAAGTTTTTTTTTTATATTTTTAGCAAAATTAGATATAGGAGCAGTGTGCTGCTGCTGTGTACTATGATAGTTAAACAGTGGGAATTGAAAGCTAGCTATGGTTCACTATTATATGCTATATGCATAGTATTATAGGGAGTAAGGTGAAGGGGAATTGAGAGCAGATTTGAGTTTATTTTGCCTTGTGATCCTTTGAATGCAGAGGTAGTTTTAACTGGTGTTTGTGTGTGTGTGTGTAGGAGAGAGAGAGAGAGAGAGAGAGAGAGAGAGAGAGAGAGAGAGAGAGAGAGAGAGAGAGAAAGAGAGGGCCGAGGCTCAAGTAGCTATACTCAACTTCCTGTGGTTGAGTCTCAGCTCGTCTTAGCTGGTCCTTGTAAAATAGCCTTCACTTTCCATCTTTCAATTTATATCGGCAACCCTTAAATAATACCCCGAGTAAGACTGAGTACCACTTAAACGGTGAGAACATAAGTGGTAACCCATATGTAAGAGCGTGAGATTGTCAACAATACTGAGAGGATTGTAGACGGCCTCAACCTTCCCAGGCACACAGGTGTATAGTAACCCAGTGGAAATCCTATATGATTAAGTAAAGAGATGTGCTAGGTGGAGTTAAGTGGTTGATGTAAGTTCCCAGAAGTGTAAGGAAAAGACAGTTTCATATTATGTGTTATTCCCATTGTTGTGGCGATATGACATGTTAAGATACAGGAATAACTCGAAAATATACAGGGACACGTATGGTAAGTGAATGCAAGGACATGTAATGAAGTAGGTCACATGGGCGTGAAGGGGAGGTAGGTCACGTGGGCGTGAAGGGGAGGTAGGTCACGTGGGCGTGAAGGGGAGGTAGGTCACGTGGGCGTGAAGGGGAGGTAGGTCACGTGGGCGTGAAGGGGAGGTAGGTCACGTGGGCGTGAAGGGGAGGTAGGTCACGTGGGCGTGAAGGGGAGGTAGGTCACGTGGGCGTGAAGGGGGTAGGTCACGTGGGCGTGAAGGGAGGTAGGTCACGTGGGCGTGAAGGGGAGGTAGGTCACGTGGGCGTGAAGGGGAGGTAGGTCACGTGGGCGTGAAGGGGAGGTAGGTCACGTGGGCGTGAAGGGGAGGTAGGTCACATGGGCGTGAAGGGGAGGTAGGTCACATGGGCGTGAAGGAGGTAGGTCACATGGGCGTGAAGGGAGGTAGGTCACATGGGCGTGAAGGGAGGTAGGTCACATGGGCGTGAAGGGAGGAGGTCACATGGGCGTGAAGGGAGGTAGGTCACATGGGCGTGAAGGGGAGGTAGGTCACATGGGCGTGAAGGGAGGTAGGTCACATGGGCGTGAAGGGGAGGTAGGTCACATGGGCGTGAAGGGAGGTAGGTCACATGGGCGTGAAGGGGAGGTAGGTCACATGGGCGTGAAGGGGAGGTAGGTCACATGGGCGTGAAGGGGAGGTAGGTCACATGGGCGTGAAGGGGAGGTAGGTCACATGGGCGTGAAGGGGAGGTAGGTCACATGGGCGTGAAGGGGAGGTGCATTCTGGGACAAAGTCTGAGATGGAGTATTATCCGTAATTCTAAACGATATGTGAAAGTATGTTGTATCGTGTTGGTCGGAAGAGCTCTCTGAGTTGGTATATTGTTTTATAGACATTCTCGTCTCGCCAGTACAAAGATCTTTATAGAGGAGTCAGAGAGGGAGGAGGATCATCACCACCATCACCACCACCACCACCACCATTCGACAGATGTTTGCAGAAAAGACCAGGACCAATAAGATCGCAGCGCGAAATGGGTGCCATTTTGTGAAGGAAACTGTTTATATTCTATTAAGACTGATAAGACTTTGTGACTTTGTCTCTGGTCTTCCTATTTTGGGTCGCATTCTCGAATCCAATTACGTCGTGGTACGGACCCCCGCATCCCTCCCCGCGAGACAAATAGCCTCGAAACTCTTGGTTTTAGTTAAGCCAGTCCCCCAAAAAGAACCTGTGGACTTGTATGAACTCTCCCGGCTCTGTTGTGAGACATTATTATTATATTTATTATATGTTATTATTATTATTATGACTGGGACTCATTAAGTTATAAGGGTCATCATACAGCGCATAGAAAACGGGTAGGCAGCTCAAACACCTCGGGTTCATTACACACACAACCCGCACGGGTTCGTTATACAAGGTACAACCGAGACGCTGCGCTTTCTCAGTGGATTACGAACACTTTGGGCTTCAAAATTTTCTTTGTTACAATGTATGAAAATAAGTGGAGAAAGCTGGATAACGAGCAGTAGTTGCACCAGCTGCTGCTCTTGTTTGAACAGGAATGCACCCAAGTAACGTCAATCAGAGTGAAAAAACTTTTCTTCCTGATCGTAATACTAATAAGAGCCTCTCCCAAGCACTGGTAAGATCTTCGTAATACCAGTAAGAGCTCTCCCAACCACTGGGAAGCTCCTGCTAGTAATACTAGTAAGAGCTCTCCCAAGTACTGGCGTAACAAGCGACACGAGGACGCTCAAGAAGTTACTAAGCTGCTTTCTGTAGGTTATCTCCCTCGTCTCCAGCGAGAGCTCCTCTTTGTAAACAATGCTAGAGACAGAGCTCTTGTTTGTGATATTAGCGAGAACTCTTGCAGCGTGAGAGAGCGAGCTTCTGTTTATAATAGCGAGAGCTCCTGTTGTAGCATTAGAGAGAGAGAGAGAGAGAGAGAAAGAGAGAGCGCTTCTGTTTATAACAATAGCGAGAGCTCCTGTTTATAATAATAGGGAGGAGGCTGACGACAGCCAAGGAGATACTAGACCTCTGGCTGGAGGTCAACACCCTCGGCTCCGGCAAGAAAAATGGCTGGTGCGTCCCAAGCTGTAGGAAGACAAACGATTAAGGAAAATCTGGAAGAGAGGGGGAAAACAGCGTGTGTTAGAAAGGCCACTTATCTTTTTTGTTTTGTTTTTTGCTCCATTTTTTCATTATGGTTCACAAAAGCTGGGTGATTAGCTTGGACGAGCGAGGAGTAAGGGTGTGCTTAACCTGCTGTACCAGAGGACATATTAATGTTGAGATTTCTTGTTTTATCTAATGTTTGGTGTTGTTAAGGTGCGTCCACAGCTGTTCGCTTTCACTCGATTTTATTGGGTGTTTACGAAGGTGCAGTGTTACAGTGGTTTAAGAAAAAAAAAGACACAATCTGAAACAATACACAAATAACCCGCA